>APFE031365726.1:3762-28895 GCA_000404065.3 Pinus taeda
CACAACACAATAATATTTAAACTATATCAGATTTGCTTTATCCCACATATTATTTTATAATTTAAATTGATATGGTCAAATTTCATTATTTATTATTAAATTGATATTAGGCCACTTTCGTGATTTATATGACTCCACTTTGTTGATCCCTGTAATAATATTGAAATTTCAAAATAACTATTTTTAAGATTTCTGACTGTTTTAGAATTTAATCACTTATTTTCATCTATTTTCTTAATCTCCGACCTAGGCAGCTTAAATTTCCGAGTGTTTGACCATCCATCTGACCATAAATTTCCATCAGTTTCTCCCCACGTTACTCCATATTCACAATCTCCCTTCGCCTTTAAAATCGCGTTTTTCTTTCCAGCAACTCTCCCTTCCACCTCTCAGTCCATTCATTCCACATCCCAAGTTTCGCAGTAATAATAAGTTTAACACTGTCGAACATCATCATGCCCGTACCTTCAGACAAGTTTTCCTCATTACCAAATGAGATTCTGGGATTCATCCTCTCTAAAGTCCCAATCAGAGAGGCAGTCAGATGCTCAGTTCTTTCAAGAAGATGGAGGTTTCTCTACACTCAAATACCCCAACTCAAAATATGTCCTTATCTCCTCTTGCAGGGGCCTGTCACACCGGATCCGTCATCGATCTCCACGGCAGAGAATACAATCTCCAGCATTCTGCAATCGCATTGCTTCGATCTAGAGGCCTTTCATCTTTTCAACAACACTACAGTCACTCGCACCTACCCAATTGATAACAACTGGGAATTTGGCCGCGAAAGCGTATGGAAATGGGTGCAATATGCAGCAGACAAGAATGTCCAACACCTCCATCTCGGCTATTCCAGGGTAATAGAAATCCCACCTCCTGCCCTTTTCTTTTGCACTCATCTCACTACGCTCACACTCAATAGTTTCGTTCTCACCCATATTCCAACACATTCCTCTGGATTCAACCATCTCATTAGTTGCTCCTTCACAGACATGCAATTGACAGATGATTCATTATCCTGGTTTGCATCAAATTGCCCACTTCTGCAAAAGCTCATAATATCTTCCTGCACTGGCCTGAATACGCCCACCATCTTCGCGCCGAACATTTTTCTTTTAGATGTAATGGTATGGGATGAAATAGAGGTTTTAACGGTCAATTGTCCCACAATTAGAATCGTTGAGGTATGTTTGGTACATGATCTAAGGGTGAATAGGGTGTTCTTTCACGAGCTTTCAGTTGGGATTGTTACGCTAGAAATGCAGTGCGAAAGAAATGTGATTGGATTGAAAATGGATTCAACTTTAAGCGGCGAATACCACAGTCTCTCGGCGCAGAGATTTGTTGAGATAGTGGGGAGTTTCAAAGCTTTGAAAAAACTTGGAATTCACATTTGTGATCCGTTGCCTGAAAGGGAAAAGGAGATGACTTTTCCTCTTATCAGCCTGCTGCAAGGGCTTCCTCATCTTGAGCACCTGGTAATAAATGGCGTGTTTCTTCTGGAAAGGAATAGTTCCTAGGGTTATGATTAGTATTTAATTTCCGTTTTTTTGCTATTTAAGTCGAAGTTAGAACGGATTTCTCTTTGTAATGCAATGCAGGAATTAGGTAGAGATAAGTTACCAGCGCGTTTAAGCCCCCCCACTTGTCAATCTGCGGTATGTGATGGTAAAATTGAAGGAATTTGACGAGAGAGAAATGGACGTGCTGGCGTGTTTGCTTAAGAGCGCTCCTGCTCTTGAAGATCTGCATGTCGATTTGCCTTTCAAATATGAGGAGACGCAATACACCCAGTTTTTACAAGAATTGGTAGAATCGTGGCGAACAACATCGTCTTCATGCCCGTGGCTTCATAGAATTTTACCCCGCTCTCAAACGATGTTCTGAGCGTCATTTTTCATGTTTCATGAGATAGACATTCAGATGAGGATTTAAATTTGAGACGCATCAAATATTATTATATTATGAACCTCGTTACCATTTTTTTTTTCCACTTGGTTCAAGCATACAAGTGGTTACTAGGTGGCAGTTATATTTACACTAGTTGGTTCGAAACTCATCGGCAAATGTCTTTCCTTATGTGATTTACTTCTTATAAATTGTTAATTTATGTTATGTAAAAGGGGGTTGCCCCCTAGAGGCTGGTTAAACTATCTTTTCTATCTTTTGTGAGCTGGTTTCATAACACCTTCTTATGTGCCTTTCGACTTCTTCTTCCCTGTGCTCTCAATCATGCTCTTTGTCTCTTTTGAGTCATCTTCCCGGCTTTTTGGCTTCCCTGGCCGTTTCTCTACGTTTCATTGTCCCTCTGCAACTTTGTCACCTCAAAATGCATCATTGCCTGTAAAAACACCTCCTGCAGTGTGGCATGATGGTGAGGACTGGTTACAGAAGGAATTTGGGCCATTTCATTGGTGAAAATCCAAAAACTCATAAAATTCCATTACACAGAGATTTCTAGCAAAACACATTATCGGGCGTGTTTCTCGGATGTGAAACTCCCTTCAATCGCCCCTAAATCCGTATCGGGTTCGGCATTTGGCATTAAATTGCATTGCATTAGTCTATTAGGCAAAATCCCAACTACAGGGAAACAGTGAAAAACCTGACAAAATCCTTTTATCAGACTTGAAAACTTATCGCATCCACCGTATAATCATATCGGGTCTACCTTCGGTTGTTTTCACAATCTCCACCATCGATCTGATCTCCAATCCAATGGTCATCATTCAATTTTGGGCGGCTCGGGAGTACGGAGGTTACCCACCCAAAAAGGTGGTTTTCCTTTCTCCTCCTCCACCCACGTGTCGATCAGTCTATGGGATCGAGCAAAACGAGGCAAAAACCATTTACCACTTGAGGCCTGCCTGAAATCCACCTTTACAGAACTCAATTTCTATGCAATCGGGCTTAGAGTTCCCCTTTAGATCCATTTTATCACTTCGGGTGTCGTTTCTTTGTATTTTGGGTTTTTAACCAGAAAACATTAATACATAGAAAATCCAAATTTCTGGATTTCAATTTGTTTAGACTGCGCTTATGAAATCCGTCAGGTCCAGCAATTGCTGATTATTGACTCAATCCTGGCTATCCATTTCTTTCGTGGTCTAACGGCTGAGATTGCATGTTGTGGTCGTTTATCTCATATCACATCGCACACGGCCCAGGGGTTCTATACATTGTCAATGTTGATTCATCGATCCAATCATCGGAGATCGGCATATCACATGATCGCAATCATCGATTCCAGGGTCCCGATATTGCATATGTGTCAACCTCTAATCTGATCGATCGGATTGATGGGTTGGGGTTTATTCTGCCTCCACTTAAGTCCGTCCCCTTGCCTTTTTCTGATGTGATTTCTCTTTTTAAGGGTTTTTTGTCATTTTCAGGGGATTTTGCCTCTTTTTCTAAGGAACAAATGGCATCTTCTTTGAGCAATAACTTTTGCACCCTAAGTCCATTTTAGCCCATTCAACTTGCAGTAGATTCAGAATGAAAAGATATCTGCCATGGGGCTAATTTCAAGAACTTCCTTGAACTTTCATTTTTCCTCTATGAGGACCACTTAGACTTAGGAGTCTCTCCAAAATCCATTTTGGATCACTTTCTTCATTTTTTTAGTCTCTTCCTATAGTCCATTATTCTCGCATGTATGTACTAGTACATAGGAAACACGATATATTTGACAATTGTTTTGTCAAACCTTGACATGCCTTCTAGGCCGCTAGATTGCATATGTTTTCCTTCACATAATCATCTATAGACCCCTTACTTGGAGGGATTCAGATTCAAGCATCCTATCAAACATTTTCTATTCAGCGACCTGATTGATAAATAAGCTTGGTCTTCCTCTCATTTAGCTTGGCTCCTTTTCCCCTTTGTCATAGACTCTAAGCTCTTTTGGCATTGATCAAGGAGACTTCTTGTTGAGAGCCGTTATTTCCTTGCCCTTAAGAGCTCTCCCTTTATCAGAAACCTTTGGTCACCAATCTCCCTCAAATTTGCAAGAATTAATTATATAGTTCACTTCTTGACATTCCTTCAACTGCAAGTTATACTTTTCCTCTTTTCTTTTCGATAATTGCTCCTCAAAACAGACATAATTTTAGGAGACCTTCTATTCTTTGTCTTTTTTCAATGCAGAGAAGTTGTAAACTACATAAATGAATTTCAGTTGATAATTTGGTTTGCAAAGTATCAAAAAAGCAAGGTTAGTTGTTTCTACATGTTCTCTTGCCTCATTGATTTAATTACCTGAACTGATTTGCATGATTTTACAAGGGTAGATATCTTATTTTAAATTTGTTTTCATTTTTTTTTAGATACATGTATTCAACCTTCCCTTACCTCTAATTGGTTCATCACAAGCCATGACCATGTTGGAAAGGAAATCCACCTCCTGTTTTTTTTTGTTATTACTTTTTCAGATGTCACACCTTTTCTCCTTCCAACTTATTATTATCAAATATACATTCCATTATGTTGGGGTTTTCCTTATCTTTTTTTTCATAGTATCCACGTTAATTCTTGATTTCATATTTATTAAGGTATAGATAAAGGAACTCCCCTTTATTGCTCCTATAGTCTCACCCACATTATAGAACTATCAGGTTTCCCCTTACCCTCTGCATAAAGTATGTTTAAATTTTAATCAATCCCTCTTGTGGAGGGGTTAATTTATTAAGGTAGAGATGAGACATTACCATTTATTATTCATCTAAGCTCACCCCCATCCCGAACCCTTTTCTTTCCCTTTATCTCCTACATAAATCCATTTAAAATTTTAATTTACCCCTTTAGTAATTCAACAATGTATGGGTTGACGATTCTTGTTAGTGAGCAGTTCCCTACCTTTTTACACAAGTATATGTGTAATCCCCTAAGTTAGAAGAGATTTAAGTTACACAAGCACCTAAGTTATGTGATAATTGAATCCAATATTATGTATGCTTTGGGTAGTCCTCCTTCTAGGATATTGTATTTCCATCTAATCCTCCTCCCTCTTGGGCTCTCCTACAATGGTTAGCACTATATAATTGATCACACCCCTTCACTACCATATCAAAAAGCCTTTATCAATGGCACCCATGTCATTCTACCTTTTCACTCTATATCATAGTGTATAAGACTACACTTTGTTCCATCAAAGCTTCTTGCTTGGATGGAAGTCAATAATGTTATGCTCATAGCACAACTTTCTTCCTAATCAGATTTTTGTGGCAAAGGTGAATCATAGGAAATGAACCAAATAGAGGAAATTTCCTATCTTATCACAATGGAAATATCAAGAATATATTATTACACCCTCTTGATTAGTGAGAATCCATGTAACCCACTCTGACCGATGTCTCGTAGTGTTTTCCTACCTGTATGAGTGGAAGAAAATTTCAGTTGGATCTTCTTGTGACTGTTATAACTGAGATGGATCTTCTTATATGGGTTTGCTTTCATCCTGGGAAATATGAAAGCATAACTAATGAATGAGTATGAAAGATGTTGGTTTTTAAGTCTATATTATTTTTTTCATACTTTTTGGTTCTCTTATATTTAGCACTGCCTCTCATAGTTATTTCATGTTGTTCCTATTTTTGCATGGGTGTGTTTTAGATTCCATCTTATTTTTTTATATTTATCATACAAAACTCATTCATTGGTTATGATTTTCTCAATAAAATTGTAATTCCCCAACATAAACAATACTTACATGTAAGAATTATTTATTATATTTTTTATTTGATCAATGCAATTGTTGGCTACTTTGAAGATATCAGTGAGGAAGCTAGAGTATCATCAGAAAATAATCTAAATGGTATGCCTTATTTTTCTGGGTCTTAGTCCAAATATATGTAAGGTATATCTTTGGAGAAAATTTATGCACATCCTTCAATCGTTGGAATGTTGGATGCTTCTATAGAGGATTCTATTGAACATGGTGAATGGTAAGGGCTAGAACATGTAGCACTTTATAACATTTTCTAATACGTATTTAAATGAATCTAAATAACTAATATCTATTTTTTATTTTCTTGTTCAAACTTGAGGTGCTTCTTTAATTAACTTAATCTTTGTTGTACTAATGGAACAATTTTTCACACATGTTTGTAGTTTAATATTGTTTTGGTTTCTTACAAAATTATACAAATATGTCTGGCACTATTATAATTGTTGACACCTAATCATTAAGATTGGGTGAATATAATGTAAATACATAATAAGTAATATGAACAGTCATCAGGAGATGAAGTAAACAGTCTCCCCGTCATGTATAGAATAAAGACCAACTTGAAGGAATAATATATGAATCAATTTTTTTTGCGGAATTACTACCTCGCATGACATGGTATCAGAGCTAGCTCCCAAAATTAGTTGTAACTCCCTTTTACAGTCTGTCCACTGCCCCCTATGGAGTCTGCCTACTGCGCTCTCTTTCCACTATGTACTGTGCTCTCTATCTACTGCGCAATATGTCTATTGCCTCTCTGCATGTCTTCTACACATAATCATTGTGGTCCATTACCTCTCTACGTGCCTACTGCGTAGTCTGTCCACTGTTTTCTTACTGCCTAAATTTAGAAACCATTTGGTATCACATGGGTAACTGAAAAAAAAACAAAGGGTGAATTATCATTTCCATGACTGTGAGAGTAATTCATTTCTCCTATATCAAGACTTAATGTCTCTGAGCCCATCCCATCACCATATGTATAGTTGACTATTCCTCAAATCCTGAGTGTTTTATAGCCATCGTCCTGGACGCAATGATGTTTGGTAACCACCTAAGCTGATGTTGAGGTCCTTTCCTTTTCCTCCTACTCTCGCTTTGACAGTTTACTGAACTTTGAAGTTCATGGATCCCAATCAGAAGGATTGATGCCATATTGTTTTTGAAATTGTTCTCATCGTTTTCTACCACGCTCACTCCTCTCCTTGTATGAAATAGTGCATTGAACTGCTATAGTGGATTTAGCTATTGCGAACAGGTTAATTTTATTCGAAGTTTGAGGGATTCATGGAAGAACTGGTATTCTGAAAATGAAGTAAAAGAGTGTCGTGTGACCAGGAATGGAAATTTTGGTAGCCATTGCAGGTATTATATAATGTTGTTATCATTGTAATGTTGGTATATATGTTAAAGTTTTTTTGGCACTTAAAATGTGTTAAATTCCATGCGTTGAATGTACTCAGTAGGACTGATGTGGATTGCTACCATGAATGTAGCAAACACTTGTGATAAGCATGTTGTTGAAGTGAAATGTTGCCCTAACTGATTAAATTACGTTCAATATGCTCAAAAATATATTTCCAACTTTTGGTTGGGAAAGTACCTAATATTTTCATGACAAAAATGACTTCTACAACACACAAATCCATCGCCTTTGTGTTTACGCTTATATATGCATTGAAGTTTTTTTGGCATATAAAATGTGTTGAATGTCATGTGTCAAATAGAGTTTTTTAAAACTAGGTTGTGGTTCAAATGGTGGCATGAAGTGTTGAATGCACTGTATAGATTTGTGTATTTATAGTTTCAGGTATTGACATTTGCTATCGAGTTGAATTTGTTGTCCAGTCATATCAGAATTATATTTTTTCCCCATTAAGAGTAAAAGTTTTGCAGTAGAAGTTTTTGTGACAGTATGCCCAACAAATCATTGTATTTATATAAGATAACAAAAATGGTAAGTAAAATAACAACCTCGGTATAGGCGCAAGAGAGTAGTTGCCTGCAAGATGGCGGACTTAGGGTGCACTGTCAGAGTCAATTTTTTAGTTGTTAGATAATATTGTTTTAGATTGATCTGTTTGTGTCTTAATTGTTAAGTGTCTTTTGTAGGTTTTAACCTCGTACATAAATTACCTGCATATGAATTCTAAATCACGGGAAAATTAAAAATGCGAGAGCATAACACATAAAACACATATACACATAGATTTCCCACTGGATCTCAAAACCGACACTACCAGCTTGATTTTTCATTGTATACATTTCAATGTTACAATACATATTTATACATGCTGAAGCATCCAATACCATGGACCGAAAATCATCGCGTCCAAAACCATGGACCGAAAACCATAGGTAGGTTTGCCCAACCTAATATAGGGTCCAAAAAAAATTTTCTCGGGGCGTTACCCCGAACCCCATAGAGGGGGGATACCCCCCCTCAAACCCCCAGACAGGGGGGCATGCCACCCCCCCGGTTCACTACGTAGGTTAGTCGTGGAAAGAATATAACACAACCCAACAATCTCTCACTTTTTGTTTTCTTTCTACAGTGGGCCACAGGAGAGCTTAGTCATTTTTATAACCCTGAGACGCCCATTGTTTCTCTACACCAAGAGAACTTCTCAGAGCTCACAGATTTTGTCAATGCATCTGCAGTATTATTCAAAGTGTCCACCTTTACCAGCAACACCTTTTTGTCTTCTATCATATCCCTCACAAATTTGATATTGAACATCAATGTGCTTTGTCTTTGAATGATAAGCAGGGTTCTTTGCCAAGAAAATTCGCACTTTGGTTGTCACAGTCTATCCTTATAGCTCCTTGTACTAACCCCATACTTGAACACAATCTCTGCAACCAAACTGCTTCCTTGCTTGCATGAGTGGCTGCCATGTATTCTGCCTCTATAGTTGATAGTGCACTACAGATTGTTTTCTTACTCATCCAACTGACTGCACCTCCAAATAGGTTAAACACATACCCACTTGTAGATCTTCTCTAATCCAGATCTCCAGCCTATTCTGCATCAACAAAGCCACGGATATCCAACACTCTGTCCAATCCTGGTCTTCCTTTGTAGCACAAACCATAATCACTAGTGCCACACAAATACCTAAAAACCCGCTCCACTGTTGTCCAGTGCTCCTTCCCTGGTTTTGACATAAACCTGCTCAATACTCCCACTGCATGTGCAATGTCTGATCTAGTACAGACCATGGCGTACATCAAGCTACCGAATGCACTTGCATATGGAACACGGGACATGTCCTCTTCCTCTTCTAGTGTTTTGGGGCACTGTTCAGCAGATAACCTCACACCTACAGGAATAGGAACCAACACAGGAATATGAAGAACACTCGGAAGGGTTCTAACCCTTCCACCTTGCAACTTCAACTTTACTTTTCCACGACCAATGATTCTAGCCTTCCTATCATCTCCTAAGAAGACATCACCACCATCATTTTTCTCTACTGGCAGAACCACTCTCTATGGGAGTGAAGTGGAAGGATCCCCCTGAGTCAATAAACCATGTCTCATGATTACTTGTGTACTTGAAGAACAAAGTACCATCCCCACCTTCATCTAAGGTGGTTTTCACCTCATGCCAGAAGGAGGCATCATCATTCCCTTCCTTTCGGAGCTTTAGATTTACCTTCTTTCTGAATGCCCTTTCCTTTCCGCATTTTCAGCACACCACCTTTGTAGGTTTTCCTGGAGATTTAGATCTCCCTCTAGATTTAGATCTCCCACTCGATGACTTGTTTTTGTTTCTGTTCTGGGACCGTCCTCGTACTGACAAGGCATCACCATTCTAGTTGTCCATATTTTTCCGTCTCATTTCCTCCGCCAGCAAGGCTGAGACTATTTAATCAAACTGCAAAGCAGTTGCATTGCTACCTATTGAAATAACCAGACTATCCCACGAGTCTCGTAGAGAACACGAAAAACTGATGCACTTATCTTCATCTGAAATTTTAATATCAACAGATAATAACTGACTTACCACAATATTAAACGCATTCAGATTCTCTATCACCGAGTCTCGATCTTTCATCCTCAGGTTATACAGCTTTTTCCACAGGAATAGTTTATTCACCAGAGACTTAGATTGGTACAAAGTCCCTAACATTTCCCACAGAGCCTTCGTCGTAGCTTCCCCTGATACATTCAACAATATTGAATCTGAGACACACAATCGTGTTGTGCTCTTTGCCTTCCGATCCAACTTCTTCCTTTCTTCATCGGTCACTCCCCTTGGTTTAGTACCCGGATCTACCGCGATCCACTGATCTTTATCAACCAACAGATCCTCCATCTTGAGTTTCCACAACTCAAAACTCTGACCATTGAACTTCTCAATCTCTATCTTTCTGTTGCTCGCCATCTTCTTTCACCACCAGAATCGATCTCGCAGATCTCCGACTGAACAGGATCTACCACAGGCCTGAGTGAAACCCCTCAGCAACAAAGGCGTCCCGTTGAAGACAAAATAGCTCTGATACCAAATGTAGGTTTTAACCCCGAACAGAAATTACCTGCATACGAATTCTAAAACACAGGAAAAATAAAAATACGAGAGCATAACACATAAAACACATATACACAGAGATTTCCCACTGGATCTCAAAACCGAGACTACCAGCTTGATTTTTCATTGTATACATTTCAATGTTACAATACATATTTATACATGTCGAAGCATCCAATACGATGGACCGAAAATCATCGCGTCCAAAACCATGGACCGAAAACCATAGGTAGGTTCGCCCAACCTAATATAGGGTCCCAAAAATTTAGTCGTGGAAAGAATATAATACAACCCAACATCTTTAATAGATTTCATCTAAAGTGACCACTGTCTTAAATATAAAATTTTGTCTTAAGATATTTTTGTCTCAAACTGTTTTTGTCTTAAATATAAAATTTTGTCTTAAAACAATTTTGTCTTTAAATGTTTGTGTCAAATTACTTTTGTCTTAAATATAAAGTTTTGTCTCAAAATATTTTTGTCTTAAAATATTTGTCTCAAAGCCCTTTTGTCTTAAACTATTTTGTCTTAAATATAAAGTTTTGCCTTAAAATATTTCTGTCTCAAATTGTTTTTGTCTTAAAGTTTATATTTAAGACAGTTCAATTGATATTAAATTTTAATGTAAAATAATTAAAATAAAAAGTGATTTTTTAGCACAAAAGATTTCTTTTGTCTTAGAAAAATGTCTTAAAAGTGGCCTTGGTGTAGTAGTGTCACTTGCCTCTTTGAAGGGGCAACCTCCAATAAAGCATAGCTCAATTACAATAAGACTCCATGATTTTTCCCTCAGTAATTAAGATTATTTATATGTTAATGACATCCAAAATCCTAAGTGCTAGTGGTCCCTTGTTTAACACAGGTTAACAACTTTATTAACTATGCCAAGTTTACAACTAATGATGGCCGCTTTTCTATAATGTTGGTCAACAACTTACAATTATTAATGTAGGCTTTATTGACTCTTTAACTAACTACGACTCTAACTGAGCCAGCAAGTGTAACCCAATTCACTCTCTAAAGAAGTTAAAATGTAGTGAATTTTATGACCCAGATTAGCCATTAAAGTTAAGCCATTTCTAGTGTAACAAGTCCTAGGTCTAAAACTTGTATTATAATAACAGTTCTAAAACTTGTATTATAGTAAAAGGGTAATCTAAGAGGATATAATAAAATCTAAGACCTTCCATCAAGAAAAATACAGTACATTAATAACACAGTACTTTAATAACACGTAACAAAGAAAGCAGTACTTTAATAACACGTAACAAAGAAAGTATTTAAATTTCTCATGCACCGTATTGACAAGAGAAAATCACATCATCAACAATCATTTAACAAAAAAATTTAAAAGGAAAGAATTTCGTTGAAACGCTAGGTAATTTTGTTTAGTAAGCGATACCAAGATTTTACGGCTCGATAAAACTAAGCATCACCAAGTTTATCTTATCCATTATAACTTAACTGAAATGAAAATTTCTCTCACAATTCCAGAAAACTATATGGATAATAATATTGGGTACAAAATACAAAGAAAATTTACATAACCAATCTGAGTTCTGTATAGCATCATTAAATTTCTTATAGACTTTGAAGTTACAAGAACGAATTCGTACAACTAACTGTAAGTATAATTGTTGTCCCTGAAGTATAATTCCTACAACGTTTTTTCAGGACGAAAAAGCTTGATAATTTTATATAAGAAATATAAAACAGTGATTAGAGTACATTCATTAGAGTCACCGACTCATAGACCATATAGCTATATAACACATATTGCTGTTCCTCCAAATGTGTAGAAGAGAAGTGGGACATGTGGAACATGATGATCTGAAATCATTGAGGAGATAACCAAGATGAGCAAGGAGATACAAGAAGTCAGCTGAGAGCCATTCAAAACTCATAATGAGACATAGTAGAGCCAACAAAAAGGAGATAAACACCTGTATTCACAAAAAGAAGCTGAGATAAAAACATATGAAAATATAAACTGTTAGCTAGAGAGACCAGAATAAGATTGTTGAGAGAGACCATAAGACCCAAAACAATCTAGAAATCTGGAGGAGCGAATTCTTGTATAGAAAAGGGATTCCCTTCATCAGCCACCTGTAAAGACCATAGACCTGGAGCCATCTGTAGACCAACTTTGTATAGATCATCAAAACGCTATTTGAAATCCCTGTTGATGTGGTGGATAGAACATCCCGTCATATTGTTCCACAGAAAACGGATCCTGTCTAGCCACCCAACAAGCTGGGGCTTTAGAATGTTATTTTTCCCAAGGATATAGTCAACCAGAACTCTCGGATCACCAAAAATAGAAACATTTTGAATGTTGAGAAAGTGACAAAAGCTAAGGAGACCAGCAAGGGCCATAACCTCAGCTTTACTATTTGAGCCCCTTCCGCCATTCCAGTGAATAAGATAGTGATTGATTTCATTCAAAAAAATAAGAACCCCACAGCCGCAAATGTCGTCGTGTGCAGCACTATCAAATAAGGCTCTAGGCATCGAAGTGATCTCCGGAGGGGGCTCACTGCAAACCTTTTTCTCTGGCAGAGAAGGCTTCTGTGAAAACGATTCATAGAGAATAATAATATTGGAGAAGATGTCCTGAAATGGTGTAGAGATAACGTTTAAGTTGAAATTATTGCGCCACTTCCAGATGAGCCAGATAGAAATGATGAAAACCATTCTCCAAGGATCCTTTTGATGGCTGCACCATAGAAATGCATCACTGATGGACGCATGAACCAGATGCTGGATACCAAAAACGACTGCTAAGGAGGAACAGAGCTGTTGAGATGAGGAGCAATTGAAAAAGAGGTGAAAATTGTTTTCCTCCACGGATTTGCATATGGGGCAAATGCCAGGGCCTTGCCATCCACGCTTTCTTAATTTTTCCCATGAGAGATTCCTGTTGTGGAAGGATAGCCAGGAAAAAAAGATCATTTTGGGCAGACATGCAGATTTCCATAAAATGTGAGGAAAGGAGGGGCTGAGAGAGTCTGTCATTGAGCCGCATAGCATTTGATAAATGTCTTTAACACATACAAGATTAATCCCTTTAGAGGATCCCCAGATAAGACTGTCGTTTTCCGCTGTCCGGAATATCCCACAGTTCCTGAGTCGTGTTCTGATGCTCTCCCATTGCAGAGCAAGAACACCTTTCAAACCAAGACACCGAGCATCCTTCCAGCAAGGAATTGAACCATTCCATTCTTTCATAAGGCAGTCCCAGTAAAAATAACCCAATTTGTGGAAGAAAGTTATTAGAAGATCAGATATATCGATAATATCGGCCCCGCTTAGAAAGGGATCTTTTCCGATGAGGATGTTTTGCTCGATTGAAAGCACTAGACAAGATTCTTCAAGAAGAAGTTGTCAATCTTACGGAGGCTTAGCCATATAGGGGATCCCGAAGGAGGATCAATTCTGCCTTTCCTAAACCAGTAGGTGATATCTTTGTTGCCCATGTATTTCTTTCAGATGATGTCACTCCAAGGCCCTTCTTTGAAAATCCCTCTCCATAGGGATCTGCATAATAGAGCTTTACCAAAAGTCCTCAAATCTATGAGGCCCCATCCTCCCATGTGTTTTGGGAGAGAGATGTTGGAAAATTTTGAGAGATGAAATTTTCGATTATCTGCGTGGACCCCCCCAAATAAAGTTAGTTGTGAGCTTGTTCAAAGACTGAATAATGCTAGCAGGGAGGAGAAATAAATGGGACCAATAAACTGCAAGCTGATTTAGGACAGATTGAGCCAAGGTAACCCTTCCTGCCAAGGAGAGGCACCTGTATTCCCACACAGAAATCCTGTTAAAATATCTATCAGGAACCCATTGCCAGTCTGCCTTTCTATATCCATTTTCTCTCAACTGGAAACCCAAATATTTGATTCCTTGGCTAATAGGTCGAGCCTTGATATTGAAAAGGTATGTTAACCATTCAATCTCCTCCTAACAAATATCACTGTGATAGATGGTATAATTTGTGTTGTTGATTAGTAGACCAGTCACTTTCTAGAAATTGAGGAGGATTTCAAAATAACAAAACCATGTGACTCTACATAAAATGCCAAACAAAATGACATCATCAACAAATAAATTATGAGATATCGAGACGCTCCTGCAGATTTTTAACGGTTGGCATTTGTTTTCTTTGACTGCCTTGTCGATGTGCAGGCTGAGAGTATTCATGGCCATGATGAATAAGAGTGGGGACAGTGGACAGCCTTGTCGAAGACCCCTGGAGGCAGAAAAAGAGGGAGATGGGATGTCGTTGATGATAACCACATAATTCACCTGTTCCACAAAAGCCATGATCCAATTAATCGTATTCGACCGTAAGCCAATCTTAGCCAGTAAACATCTAATGAAACCCCAGTCAAGGCAGTCGAAAGCCTTTCGGAGGTCAATCTTTAGGATGACTGTGTCCCTTCTCTTTGAGTGTATGGCAAAGAGACCCTCCTGAGTGTTGGCAACCGCGTCGAGGACGTGCCTACCTTGTAAAAAGGGATGCTGCTCTTTTGAGAGGTGGATAGATAGAGTTGCTTTTATTCATTCTACTATAATATTTGAGATTATTTTGTAAGAGATGTTGCATAAAGAGATCGGGCAGAAATCTCCAAAAGGCTCAGCCTTCTCTTTCTTTGGGATAAGAGCAAAGTAGGTAGAGGACGTCTTATGATTGACACATCCCGCGATCCTGGAGGCTTCAACCATTTTTAACATATTTGTTTTAATGATGTCAAAAAAATGAGTGAAAAACTCTATAGTCCAGCCATCTGACCTTGGACACCTGTCTTTCTTGAAGGACTTCATTGCTTTTAGAAGCTCATCCTCAGTTATTGGTTGAAAGATCTAGACATTTGAATCCTCGTAAAACATCTGGGGGAATACATTCGAGGGCCCATAACATATCTTGAAAGTTGCACGACTCTGCTCTTTTATACTGATTAGAAAAAAAATTTACTGCTTCGTTTGAGATATCCTGTTGAGAAAATAAAAAACCCCCTCTGTCATCAAAGATTTTCCAAATTGAGTTCTTCTCCCGCCTGGAATTTGCAAATTTATGGAAAAATTTAGTGTTCTTGTCTCCCTCTTTAAGCCATAGCACCCTTCTCTTTAACCGCCAAAAGGATTCTTCTTGTTCTAATAATTTGACTTTCTTCTTTTTGAGCATCTTAATGTGACATCTTTCTTTAAAGGATAGACAATGGACTGACATGGCTTCTGACGCACGATCCAATTCTATTTGAATTGAGCGCAATTCCCTTCTGTTTGATTGCCTTTTCTTAATTTGCCAGTCTTTTAGTACTCTGCGCATATGATCCATTTTATCTCTGAACGTCATCAGAAACAGAGTGGGACATGAGGACATCATCTCTTGCCATGCATTTTAATATAGTGGTTGAAGGCGAGGTCATCGAGAGCAATTCTATTGAATTTGAAACGATATCCTTTCCTGAAGCCTTTTTGCTTCCAACCCAAAGAGATTGGTCTATGGTATGAAATGAAGAAGTGCTCGATCGAAGAGAATTGCATACCCATCTTGTCAATCGGGCTAGCGAGTAGAAAGAATCTATCAAGCCTCTCTGCTATGTATGCATCTCCATATCTACCATTCTCCCAAGTCGGGAGCATGTGAGAGGGGCGGATGTCAATATAATTTCTCCTCAACAGGAGCTCGATTTTAATTTTTTTGGCAAGTGGATCCTTCTTCTTACTAACACCCCAAATTTCCTCCATATTAAGAGTGAAATTTAAGTGCTCTGCGATCATTAAATATTCAACGTCAAAAATTTCAGATGCAAAGAGATTCTCCCAAAAGAATAGTCTATTTCTGTATGGAGCATATACGTTCAAGATGTTAATAGGGAAGTTGAGCCCCCTCATGTGAGCCGATATCAGAATTCCTGCTAAACAGCTATAAGTCTTTGCCTTGATCCAGTAAGGATCCCACAAAACAGCTAAGCCCCCCGATAGTTCATTGGCTTCCACAGCTGATATATACTAGGAAGGAAACATCTTCCTAAGGTAAGAAATTGTTACAGGATAGGCATGCATGGTTTCCTAGATAAGTATAATTTTGGGGCAAACAGAGTGGAAAAAATCCTTCAAAGCCAAAAATTTATGGCCTGCACCCAACCCCCTGATGTTCAAACAAATGATGAAATTCATTTCGGACTCTTGTCGGCCACATTTTCTCTAATGGGCCGTTCTTCATTCATGTCTGCAATGGGAACGTCTATAAGGTTCAAATTTTGGACTCCTCTACCCGCACCTTCACCCCTACCCCTAAAGTGCCTGCTCCCCCTCTTGTTCTTCCTTCTAACAGTAACGTTACTAGCAGAGCTGGGATTGACATGAGGGGATTTGTGAACACCTGGTTTATGAGTGGTGAGAGCCTTGAGCTCTAGAGATTTCTTATTCAGTAAAAAGTCCAAGTCGCTGAGAGTTGGTGGGCGAGGACATAGGAGAGTTAGCAGGGGTAGGGGATATCATAGACTCTTTACCTCGACCAGGGGGAGGATAGGTAATTTTTGGGGAGGACGAAGGGGAAGGAATGGTAAGAGCATCCTTATAGGAAAGGTGGCGGGGATGTGTCATCTGCGGAGGGATGGGGACCTCGTGATTGGAGGCAGGCTCAATTAGGGGCATGGCAAGAGAAGAAACAGGATTGGGATCATTGCAATCAGAGGCCGGTTCCAAGGGAGTCATGGACGGAGAAATAGGTTCAGCAGGGTTCGGAGATGTGCAGTTCAACGGGGGTGGCTGTTGGTTAGAAAAGAATAAATCTAAATCCCCAGATCCATGTGGATACAGGCAGTCAGAGGGAGAAGATTTTACCTGAATCAGGGAAAACTTTCTCGAATTGAAATACTTAGTTGAGGACTGGTTAGGGGCATGAACCTTCCGTAGATTGAGATGCCGAGGGCATTGTTTCAAAATATGCCCAATAGAATGGCAAGCAGAGCACCTAAAGGGTACTCCCCAAAAATCCAGTCTTTGCCTAATTTTGAGATCCCCCCAAAAGATGTCGATGGGTTCTGGGAAGCCTCCCCTGTAGGCTTTGTCAATCAAGATCCACGCAACTCTTTTGTCTCTCTCTCATCGGCACCAAGGATCATCATAGACACATCTACCAATGGCATTTCCAATTTCCTCAAGGGTTTCCTTAGACCAAGATTCTAAGGGCAAGCCAGGAAGCTTAACCCAAATTAAATTGTTAGAGGGGGTGTTCCTTAAAGTATGATAACCTAGATACCACCGACGTAGAGCCAGGAAGCTTCTTTTATAAACCCATTGCTGCTTTAAAATGATCTTGAGGTCGCTGGAGTTTAAGAAATGGAAGCAATACCATTCCTTTAGCAGTCTGGCAATAGTAGGGACATATCCTATTAGTGGCTTCCATTGTTGTTCAAGCCAAGACCACATCTTCGAATCCTCCAGAACAGGAAAATGCCACCGACCTATGAAGGCCTTGCCCTGAAGACTTTCGATGCATTTAGCCAGATGGGAACTGTTGATATTAATGGCAGCTGGAGGGGGGAAATCTTAACAGGTTTATGGGTTTGTGGATGAAAACCCACCCCTTTTGCTTTGTCAGCTAGGATATTATCATTGTGGACGAGAAAACGGGAGGGAGGTCCCTTTGACCTGAAAACACCATCCGAGTCATTTTGTGGGGCCATGGGATGAGTCAACATTTCCTCCAAGGTGGACTGCCATTCACCTGACAGTTTGGTGCCTCCGTGGATTGATTTTTCCTGTATGGCCACTTGCACCATAGCTTCCATGGTAGATGACTCAGATTTTAGGTCCATGCATAAAGAAATCACCTTATCTATTTATGGCAAAGTACTATATAATCCGCATGAAGATCGAAGCCGGACGCAACATTCAAAGAGAGAAGTAAGTACTGAACAAGATGCCTAGATAAAATGGGTCGGAATACATGAAGTCTGCCCGGAGAACTGACATGAAGAAGTCTCGGAGAAAGGAGACTGTCGTGAACCCAGAAGATAGAGAGCTTAAGATACATCCATCTGTCCCGAAAGATTTGAAAATGACAGATATGATGAGGAGAGGGATCTAACGGGCAACAAAGAATTTGAAAGGTGACGGCTATACTTAATTCAGAAGGTCAGTTCCCAACTCCAAGGAGGGAAATACCTCAGCTCGCATCACTCGACTCTGTCCGGGAATGTTCTGGATAGGTGGGAAGAGTAAAGACATGTACGGTGGACATCATCCGGCCCTTGGCCGAAAACATTTTGGCCCAGAAAAACTAGCAGGATTCAGAGAGCAAAGGGATCGACACAAACCATAAGCTTATTCTGTTGAAGGTTCTTCTCGACACATTATGCAGCAGCATAGAAAATGACAGACACACTAGCAAGGACCAAACTTAACCCGAAAATCTATGCAGGGTCTTGTAATAAAGAAATAGTTTTGAACCTTGAGCATCGAGCTCCATGACCCACTTAAAAGTTCCGCAAGCATGAGGGAACACACAGGAATTCTAAAACCAAAGTTTTAAGTATTCCAATGACCCTATATAGTTAAAAACAAGACAATACTCGAAGATATGTTGTCCATGCACTAAGTTCTATAAGCTTTCTCAATTGATTCCATGCTGCATTTGCATTATTCATACAAGGGATAACCTCTTCGAATTATTACTGAAACTATTCCTTTAAATTTTATAACAGTAAAAACAAAAATTAAACTGGAAGGTTTTCCATATAGCTTACTGACCTAGAGACACGGATGAACCGTGTGATAGATGCAAGTGGAGGAAGGATAAACAACCAGAGAAAAGCCAACATTCAACAGACTAAGAAGGTCCCTCTTGGGAAAACGTCAGAACAGTAAAACTCGGGAACATGATTACAA
This sequence comes from Pinus taeda, assembly GCA_000404065.3. Lineage (NCBI taxonomy): Eukaryota > Viridiplantae > Streptophyta > Pinopsida > Pinales > Pinaceae > Pinus > Pinus taeda. Next base: position 22,923 of record APFE031365726.1, read on the forward strand.
CAACTAAGTCTGTATATGAAGAAGATTTCGTGGAAAGAAACCGACCATAGAACAAGCAGGAGATATATGGAACTATTTGTTTAAGAGCCAGGGGCCGACAAGTGTAATGGATGAGTTGTAAAGCAGTGGGTCGTGGAGGCGTCACCTTAAGGAGAAACGAATGCCTTCTGAGGCAAGCATGCATGCATTGCCGGAAACATGTTCACCATGTAGCTTACGCACCTGAAAAAGATCTCCAAACACGTTCTCTGGTTGGTCACTCCAACCTGCAAATCGCCACACAGCTTCCGCTAGTGATGCCAACTTCCAACAATGTCCAACTCAACTGCAACCCAATACTTGGCTAGTGATGCCTCAGCCTCGAAGAACTGGGATATCGAGGAACTGGCATATATATGGATGGTATTGTGCCACTCCGAATCTCCAAACACTAGCCATGTATCCACTCAAGAGACCATGATAATGACAAGGAGTTTAATAATGTTAAAATGGTAGGTATTGGTGGATTATAACTCCAGTTCCAACGAAAAACAACACAAGTTGTAATACGAATAGGTCTACAGTTTTGAAGCATATAATAACATGTTAACAAGATACCTTCACACGATACATAGTTGGTATGACGTATGTGGAGTCAGGAAACATTCATCTGAACATAATGAATAGGATCAAACCCCTCGATTAACAATGTTGAAGTACAATACTCATGCCTATTACATGATACAACGAAGTACCAATAATTTAATATTTGGTCATGTTAAAGGAATCTATGAATTAAAACAATTTGAGTTAGCTATTGCAAGTAAATAATATTTTTAAGGAGTTGACGGATGTTACAAAGTGTTATACATATTTAGGATGATAATTTCGTCTTTTAAATAGAAGTTCTTTTGAATGTGATTTTTTGGACTTTTCGGTATTTAACTCAAAAATTTTGAGGTGAAATCTTGATTTGTGTTATTTAAACTGTTTTTTGGCTGCATAAATGGATTCAACACCTTGAAAAATGTAGCTTGTGATTTCAATAAACTCCTGCCACATTATTGAGAAATTAGACAGGAAAAACCCAAGGGAAAATCTTACAAAAAGTCTCACTAAAGACAACTTGGTTTAAATAGGCTATATTCCACATTAATATGATATGTCAATACTAAGGAAATATTACACACTAATATCATATGTCTATAGTATGAGTCATTACCCTCTGTCCTTTTCTTTTTATATAGGGTATTTTAATTTTAATTTTATCTTATTTTGATGAAGGTAAAATATTTACATTATTTTACTTTAAACGTTAAGGAGTTTAGACTTCTGTGATCCATAATCTTGTTTAAGAGAATAATTTAGGCAAAATCACATAAGAAACCATTTGTCACGCGTTTCGAACCAACTAGGGTGAACCATTTGTCTACGCGTTTCGAACCAACTAGGGTGGTTCATCGTCAGGACAAGTTGAAGATCCAATCTAAGCGATGCAATAAATAGGGACAGGAGGCTATTCCAACAACTATTTTGACAAGTAACAGTTAACGGACCTCTAACAGCTATATTCTCATTATTCATATATTTATTAATAAAATTCATTATTTTATTTTAATTATTTAAAAATTAGATATTATTTTTAATTAAAGAAACTAATCTAATTACCATTATGTTAATAATTAATAAAAATATCAAAATATGCCCATATTGAGCTTGAGAGCACCTCTCACCACAAGGTAGCATAGTTAATAAAAACTAACTAAACCAACCTAGATCCATCTTAACTCTGGATCTACCAAGTGCGGAAAGGGATAAAGTCTATTTTCACTCTGAAAGAGGTTTACATATCAAGAGATTGTATCTCTCTCATCACATGGTAGATGATGAGTTATCATGCATCTAGGTTGGTTTAATTTAATCCTTGAAATAAGTTATATTGAACATGAATACCATGGGCCATTTTTATTTTTATTATTATTTTATTTTGACCCCATTAAAATGTCTACATTACACTATATTAATCCTTTTACTTAGCTTTATTTATTTAATTTAATTTTTATTTTTACCTAATTTGACTCTGTCAAAATGTTAAACATTATGTTAAATCTGTCTCATACTAGATAAATAAGTTAAGCATATATGTATTTAAAAAAAGTATGAAATAAGATTCTTACCTATAGAGATTTATCTTCACTTTAAGAGGGAGATTCCTAATAAAGTTTTGCAACATCCTGGCTAGATATGGTGACTTACCATTACCATGAGCCTATAAAACCAAAACTCAGTTCATATTATAGTTGTTTACATGATATTTTTTTTAATATTTTTTTTAATCAATTAATTTAATGAAAAAGACAAAAAACACAAGGCTTCCTAAATATCAACATTTCATTTATATAAATATTTAAATTCCAATCCTCTAAACAATTATTAATAATTAATTTGAGTTTCTCAAAACTCTATTTCAAAAATATTCTGAAATAAACACATCTAAAATTCTATTCCAAAATAGACACGTCTATTAATATAATTATATATATAAAATACATTAAAAAATACACGGCAAATATTTAAAAGAAAAAACCATATCTATCTTAAATACAAATTTATGTTTACAGGTAATATTAAATAAAATTAATTGATTAAAAAAATACATAAGAACATTTTCAAAAACCAAAATAATACAAACCAAAAAATAACTTTATATAAATATATTACATAGCACAATAATATTTAAACTTTATCAAATTTGCTTTATCCCACCAAATATGTTATAATTTAAATTTATATGGTCAAATTTGATCATTTATTATTAAATTGATATTATGCCACTTTAGTGATTTATATGAGTAAAGAATGCAAAGACCTGAATCAAAGACCTAACAGGATGACTCTGTAGGAGATGGGTGGTTGATAGACGGTCAAATGTTATAGTTGAATTCTCCCACATAATATGAATACGTTATGGGAGGAATAAGAAAAAGGGGTCAAGAGAAGTAACAAGTCACCTCCATAAGAGTAAATACACTTAAATGCTTTCGAGGTATACGCAGGTTCCAATGAGGTTATTAATAATTGATTTAAGATTTTCAAAACTCTATTCTAAAATAAACACGTCTCTTAATATTTTTAAAATTAAAATATTATTATTTTAAATACAATTACAGTTCACCAGGTATATTAATAAAATTAATTGATAAAAATTTGTTATAAACCAAAAATTATATATATTAATTTAATTAAAAAATTTAACAAATTAATATTTAAAAATTAACATATATAATAAATTCATACAAAATACCTTTGTATGGATATATTTTAGAGCAAAATAATATTTAAACTTTATCAGATTTGCTTTACCCCACATATTATTTTATAATTTAAATTGATATGGTCAAATTTCATCATTTATTATTAAATCATTTATTATTAAATTGATATTATGCCTCTTTCCTGATTTAAATGAGTCCACTTTGGTGATCCTTATAATAATATTGAAATTTCAAAATATTTTTTTTAAGATTTTTGACTGTTTTAAAATTTAATCATTTATTTTCATCTATTTTCTTAATCTCCGCCCTAGGCAGGTTAAATTTCCGAGTCTTTGACCATCCATCTGGCCATAAATTTCCATCCGTTTCTCCCCACGTTACTCCATATTCACAATCTCCCTCCGCCTTTAAAATCGCGTTTTTCTTTCCAGCAGCTCTCCCTTCCACCTCTCAGTCCATTCATTCGACATCTCAAGTTTCGCAGTAATAATAAGTTTGACACTGTCGAACATCATCATGTCCGTACCTTCAGACAAGTTTTCCTCATTACCAAATGAGATTCTGGGATTCATCCTCTCTAAAGTCCCAATCAGAGAGGCAGTCAGATGCTCAGTTCTTTCGAGAAGATGGAGGTTTCTCTACACTCAAATACCCCAACTCAAAATATGTCCTTATCTCCTCTTGCGGGGGCCTGTCACACCGGATCCGTCATCGATCTCCACGGCAGAGAATGCAATCTCCAGCATTCTGCAATCGCATTGCTTCGATCTAGAGGCCTTTCATCTTTTCAACAACACTACAGGCACTCGCACCTACCCAATTGATAACAACTGGGAATTTGGCCGCGAAAGCGTATGGAAATGGGTGCAGTATGCAGCAGACAAGAATGTCCAACACCTCCATCTCGGCTATTCCAGGGTAAAAGAAATCCCACCTCCTGCCCTTTTCTTTTGCACTCATCTCACTACGCTCACACTCAACAATTTCGTTCTCACCCATATTCCAACACATTCTTCTGGATTCAACCATCTCATTAGTTGCTCCTTCACAGACATGCAATTGACAGATGATTCATTATCCTGGTTTGCATCACATTGCCCACTTCTGCAAAAGCTCCAAATATGTTCCTGCACTGGCCTGAATAAGCCCACCATCTCCGCTCCCAACATTTTGCTTTTAGAGTTAATGGTATGGGATGACATAGAGGTTTTAACGGTCAATTGTCCCACAATTAGAATCGTTGAGTTATGTTTGGTACATGATCTAAGGGTGAATGGGGTGTTCTTTCACGAGCTTTCAGCTCTGATTGTTACGCTAGAAATGCAGTGCGAAATAAATGTGATTGGATTGAAAATGGATTCGACTTTCATTGACGAATACGGCGAATACGACAGTCTCTCGGCGCAGAGATTTGTTGAGATAGTGGGGAGTTTCAAAGCTTTGAAAAACCTTGGAATTCACATTTGTGATCCGTTGCCTGAAAGGGAAAAGGAGATGACTTTTCCTCTTATCAGCCTGCTGCAAGGGCTTCCTCATCTTGAGCACCTGGTAATAAATGGCGTGTTTCTTCTGGTAAGGAATAGTTCCTAGGGTTATGATTAGTATTTAATTTCTGTTTTTTTGCTATTTAAGTCGAAGTTAGAACGGATTTCTCTTTGTAATGCAATGCAGGAATTAGGTAGAGATAAGTTACCAGCGTGTTTAAGCCCCCCACTTGCCAATCTGCGGTATGTGATGGTAGAATTGAAGGAATTTGACGAGAGAGAAATGGACGTGCTGGTGTGTTTGCTTAAGAGCGCTCCTGCTCTTGAAGATCTGCATTTCGATTTGCCTTTCAAATACGAGGAGACGCAATACACCCAGTTTTTACAAGAATTGGTAGAACCGTGGCGAAGAACATCGTCTTCATGCCGGTGGCTTCATAGAATTTTACCCCGCTCTCAAACGATGGGGATTTAAATTTGAGACGCATCAAATATTATTATATTATGAACCTCGTTACCATTTTTTTTTTCCACTTGGTTCAAGGATACAACTGGTTACTAGGTGGGAGCTATATTTACAGAAATATCTGAGCTTGATTAAGAGCCTAATCCTAAGGGTTTTGGGAAGAATTTATCCTGTGACTTCTCAAAAGACTAGACACTTATTTTACCAGCTGAGCTAATTCTTAGGGCTTCCCATTACCATTTATATTATGAAGGTTTAAACGAAAATATCTTCTCAAATTAGGTAATGCGAGTTATTTGGTAATGGTGACTGTTTACTTGTCGACATATTTTTTTTTAATAATTTTTTTCTTAAATTTTAATGGGAGTTGTTTCTTCAAAAATCTGTAATATCTTTTATGTTTGAAAGGATTATCATCTTCTTATAATTTAATGAGAGTTGGTGCCTGAAGGACTAGGCACTTATTTAACCAATTGAACTAATTTTTAGAGCTTCCCATTACCATTTATATTATGAAAGTCTAAATTAAAATATCTTTTCAAATTGGGTAATGCCAATTATTTCATAATAGTGACTTGGTAATGTTTACTAGTCTACATATTTTTTCCTTAGTAATTATTTTCTTAAATTTCAATGGGAGTTGTTCCTTCAAAATCTGTAATATCCTTTATGTTTATGCGGATTATCATCTTCTTATAATTCAATGGGAGTTGGTTGCTTCACATAGAAATTAGAAAGTGTAAAAAATTTCTTATTTTAATTTTAATTT
>APFE031365726.1:29898-56519 GCA_000404065.3 Pinus taeda
ACATCATCATGCCCGTACCTTCAGACAAGCTTTCCTCATTACCAAATGAGATTCTGGGATTCATCCTCTCTAAAGTCCCAATCAGAGAGGCAGTCAGATGCTCAGTTCTTTCGAGAAGATGGAGGTTTCTCTACACTCAAATACCCCAACTCAAAATATGTCCTTATCTCCTCTTGCAGGGGGCCTGTCACACCGGATCCGTCATCGATCTCCACGGCAGAGAATGCAATCTCCAGCATTCTGCAAACGCATTGCTTCGATCTAGAGGTCTTTCATCTTTTCAACAACACTACAGGCACTCGCACCTACCCAATTGATAACAACTGAGAATTTGGCCGCGAAAGCGTATGGAAATGGGTGCAGTATGCAGCAGACAAGAATGTCCAACACCTCCATCTCGGCTATTCCAGGGTAAAAGAAATCCCACCTCCTGCCCTTTTCTTTTGCACTCATCTCACTACGCTCACACTTAACAGTTTCGTTCTCACCCATATTCCAACACATTCCTCTGGATTCAACCATCTCATTAGTTGCTCCTTCACAGACATGCAATTGACAGATGATTCATTATCCTGGTTTGCATCACATTGCCCACTTCTGCAAAAGCTCATAATATCTTCCTGCACTGGCCTGAATAAGCCCACCATCTCCGCTCCCAACATTTTGCTTTTAGATGTAATGGTATGGGATGAAATAGAGGTTTTTAGAGGGATTTTTAGGCTAGAAATGCAGTGCGAAATAAATGTGATTGGATTGAAAATGGATTCGACTTTAAGCGGCGAATACGACAGTCTCTCGGCGCAGAGATTTGTTGAGATAGTGGGGAGTTTCAAAGCTTTGAAAAACCTTGGAATTCACATTTGTGATCCGTTGCCTGAAAGGGAAAAGGAGATGACTTTTCCTCTTATCAGCCTGCTGCAAGGGCTTCCTCATCTTGAGCACCTGGTAATAAATGGCGTGTTTCTTCTGGTAAGGAATAGTTCCTAGGAATTAGTATTTAATTTCTGTTTTTTTGCTATCTAAGTCGAAGTTAGAACGGATTTCTCTTTGTAATGTAATGCAGGAATTAGGTAGAGATAAGTTACCAGCGCGTTTAAGCCCCCCACTTGCCAATCTGCGTGAGCACCTGGTAATAAATGGCGTGTTTCTTCTGGTAAGGAATAGTTCCTAGGAATTAGTATTTAATTTCTGTTTTTTTGCTATCTAAGTCGAAGTTAGAACGGATTTCTCTTTGTAATGTAATGCAGGAATTAGGTAGAGATAAGTTACCAGCGCGTTTAAGCCCCCCACTTGCCAATCTGCGGTATGTGATGGTAAAATTGAAGGAATTTGACGAGAGAGAAATGGACGTGCTGGCGTGTTTGCTTAAGAGCGCTCCTGCTCTTGAAGATCTGCATTTCGATTTGCCTTTCAAATACCAGGAGACGCAATACACCCAGTTTTTACAAGAATTGGTAGAACCGTGGCGAACAACATCGTCTTCATGCCGGTGGCTTCATAGAATTTTACGCCGCTCTCAAACGATGTTCTGAGCGTCATCTTTCATGTTTCATGAGACAGACATTCAGATGGGGATTTAAATTTGAGACGCATCAAATATTTTTATATTATGAACCTCGTTTCCACTTGTTTCAAGGATACAAGTGGTTACTAGGTGGCAGCTACATTTACAGAAATATTTGGCAGCTACATTTACACAGAAATATCTGAGCTTGATACACAGAAATATCTGAGCTTGATTAAGGAGCCTAACCCTAATGGCTTTGGGAAGAATTGACCCTGTGACTTCCCAAAAGACTAGGCACTTATTTTACCGGCTGATCTAATCCTTAGGGCTTCCCATTACCATTTATATTATGAAGGTTTAAATGAAAATATCTTCTCAAATTAGGTAATGCCAGTTATTTGGTAATGGTGACTGTTTACTTGTGGACATATGTTTTTCTTAAATTTTAATGGGAGTTGTTTCTTCAAAAATCTGTAATATCTTTTATGTTTGTCAGGATTATCATCTTCTCATAATTTAATGAGAGTTGGTCCCTGAAGGGCTAAGCCCTTATTTAACCAGCTGAACTAATTTTTAGAGCTTCCCATTACCATTTATATTATGAAAGTCTAAATTAAAATATCTTTTCAAATTGGGTAATGCCAGTTATTTGATAATAGTGACTTGGTAATGTTTACTAGTAGACATATTTTTTCCTTAGTAATTATTTTCATAAATTTCAATGGGAGTTGTTCCTTCAAAATCTGTAATATCCTTTATGTTTATCAGGATTATCATCTTCTTATAATTCAATGGGAGTTGGTTGCTTCACATAGAAATTAGAAAGTGTAAAAAACTTCTTATTTTAATTTTAATTTTTAAATTTATTTGTTAATATCTTTTACATTTAAATAATTATAATTTAAATAAAAATAAAAAAATTATAAATAATATTACCAAATTAGAAAAACGTATGTAATTTTCTTCATTCTAATTTTTAGTTACAAATGTATTTATTAACATTTTTTACATTTAAATTTAAATAATTATAATTGGAATAAAAATAAAAAATTATAAATAATGTTACCAAACTAAGAAAAAGTATGTAATGCTTATTTGGTAATGGTGATGGTTTCGGCCCTATCTTTTTTTCCTTGAAAATTAGTTTCCTAAATTTCAAGGAGAGTTGAAGCCTTCTAAGATATATCTTTTATGTTTGTTTTACCTGGATTATTATCTTCTTAAAATTTAATGGTAATTGTTTTCTTTTCTTATTTTAATTTTAATTTTTAAATCTATTTATTAATATTTTTTATATCTAAATAATTATAATAAAAGATGTAGTGTTAATTTTATCGTTTATGTTTGTGGAGGATCTATTGGTTAGTAGTTGTAATAGATGATACAAAAGTCAATTACTCAAATCTAATTACTCAAATGTTATAGACTATTGCTAAATTTGACTCAAATTTGGGCAAACCTACTTTTTCTTGGAAGATAAGGGTCTCATTTTCGCTAATGACATTGGGAACAAGTCAATGGTTAGATGTTAGATGTCTCAATTGTTTCTTCATCCTCCCCATCCCTATGAAGGATGTTGGATGTCTTAGTTGTTTATTTGTCCTTTGCCCTAGCGCCGTGAGGGAGGGATTGTTGGTCCATGGCTTCATCCTATTAAGCAAAGTCTAATTGGTTTCAAGGATTTGATTGATTATCCATAGGGTTGGGATTTGGCTCACTCCCTACTTGAATGTGCATTGAATGAAGCTTTTTTCTCCCAATTTTCTCTCATATCTAGGCCCTATGCCTATGAACGTATTCGCATGCCCTTTCTTAGAGACAAGCTTTCATTAAAATAAGCTGATAGACCATTTCCTAGAAGGAGGGCTAAATCACGTCATTATAAAGGTCTCCATTTCCAAAACGAGGGTTTCAATCTCTAGTGAATGAATATTTCATTTTTCTTCTGAAGTGACAAAGGTACGAGGAAGGGTGTCCCTATCTGTATCTTTGTCTCATAATGGTGAGTATGTACCAAACATGGTATTTAGGATTTACCTGAGTCCATAAATAAAATAAATCAAAGTGTGCCAAAATTAAAAAAAAAAAATTATCACAAAGTCATCCTTGGGAATGATGTTTCGCTCCACGAGGTTGTGAATAAGGAAGACCTCATGATTATTTGTCAACCTTAAGGTTGATGATCCAACATAAAAACTCTTAGCGATTGGGAGGCATGGGAATGGGGGACATGTTGAAGAATCTAGGGCACATGTAGTTAATGAGATTCTTCTTGACTTGATAACTATTTGTGAGGCATTTTCATTTTTCTTATTATCACAATCTTCTTTTTGACATTATTAGAGTGTGTGTTTCTTATTTCATCAAATAGCTAACAAAAACAAAGAGACAAGAATACAAGATGTTGGCATTCTGCAAGGGCCAAAAATTCTCCCTCTCAAACAGGAAAACCCACACATAATTATTCTTATAGAGATTCCAATTGATGAACACCAAGACCATTACCCTTGACTTACTATGCCACTCCAAGACCAAGACACCAATCCTCTTCTTTGTCACTCTTGAGATAATCATCGTTGATGTAGCACTGAGGTCATCATCATGATCTTCAATGCTACTACAACATCTTTGCACTTTCATCGAGGTCTTAACTGTACCACTGAGATATTATTAAGGTATGCCCTTAGGCCCATCGAGGTCATGACTGCTGCTCCTTCATTGTGATCATAACCTTGTGAAAAAGTCTCCATTGAGATCATATATATGCTTATGATCATGATTGTAGAGAGTGTTACTATAGGAACCTCTTTTCTGATTTATGTTGAGACTATGTAGACTAATGTGGGATCTCTGAGATTCTTGTCATCATTGCTATGCCAAGATTATATTGTCTAGAATGATGAGACAAAGTGTTCCCCTCTTTCACTAAAACCCTGATCATCATGCTTATGCCAAGAATGTTACTATTTATGTAGCACTCATCTAAAGCTACAGTGATTTCATCCAAAGTCTAATCCTTATGCGATGATAGACAGTCATGTAGCCATCTAAAATTCGAGTTCTCGTACCTATGAAGTAGTAGAGATACTTCTATGGAATTTTAGGTTTCTGTGGTGACTTTACTCACCTATTTATAGGTGTTATGCGTCCATAATAAGCCAACATGTCAATGTGAACTTATGTGTATATTATATTGAGTTGACATGTCATTTGTATATACCTTGAGGCTGAATTAGCTTATCTCTCCATCATTTTACTGACAATCTTCTACTTTGGAGGATGGTGCTTGTCTTCGAGGGTTATTTGACACTAGCTTGACCCATATTCATGCTCAAGAATATCTCTTTAACATGAATTTGATTCTTTGACTTTCCTAGACCTTTGGAATGAGCAAGAAACTCTTTCTAATAATCTACAAAAATAATATTTCTTTTTTTTTTATAAGTACAAAGATAAAAATTATAGTTACAAATACCAAACCAAGTTATAGTTCTCTTCAACACTCCCTTTTAACTAAGGAGGTATTTACAATGGTACTTGGTCATTCTCAATCTTAATAATTTCTCATAAGAAGGATTGGTAACCCATATGTTATAACATCATAGCAACCAACATTTTCTATAGCAAGGCCTTCACTAACAACTCTATCTCTCATAAGATCAAAGCAAAATGTTGGTGAGACCAATGATTTATAGACACCTTTATCATTATCTCTTAAGGTACATACCCACCTGGGTGTTCATTGAGTATTACCTTCTAGGACTATTTTATCTTGGATTCCCTACACATCCTCAAAGAGCATCAAATTCCAAATGATTACCTGATCCTTCATTCTTTATTCTGACGTGAAGACAAGAATGTTGTGTCTATATGTGTCTACATTTCCATTCATGACCTTCACCTAGACTTACAATTATTAGTGCTGGTCTATTGTGTTGTCCCTCACTCCTCACTCATTGCTTTGCAAATGGTCAGTTGTGTAGGATGCATAAGAGCAATGAATTTGAAGCAATTTCCTAAGCCATAGAAGCTATAAGATCTTCATTAGATCCTCTCCATTGCATAGTGTCTAAAATGAGTTTTCCAAAAATATATAGAAGTCCCAAAATGAACGTCTCCATCAGAAGATATGGCATATGGAAGATCATGAGTCTTGTTGCCTTGAACTAAGGAAAATAACTTATTAGAGGACGCCAGGCACAACAAGTTGAGCATATTGAACATCTTACAATCCCACATCCCACATGACCCCCATCGTTCCTTATGTGCCATCCTTTAAGGAATTGTGGAGTGGGAAGAACGTCGATAATGTTAAAGCATCACGGAAGTGCAGAGGTTGATTTACACTAAAATAATTGAAAAAACAAGGGTAGGAAAACCCCCTTTCTCTCTCCTCTAGGGGAGCCACATCGCACACTACCCGCAGTACCATACCCCATAACCCTGCAGTCCCACAACTTCACACTACCCGCAGTCCCGCATCCCACATATCAGCGAGGTCTCGGGGCACATACTTAATGTTATCGGTAGTTCAAAGTGTCGAATGCCAATATCGCATCCTACAAGTCCTGTCATCCTGTAGGTCCCCACATTCCATAAGTCCCACAGGATTGCAGGTCCCACCCATCCCCACATCCAACATCTCGGCGACCCCGCAGTCTGGCAGTCACATTAAACTCCAAAACCTTGTCGGGCGTTGATCTTGCGATATAGTGTGAAATAACCGAGGAGGGCTGAAAACGTCTAAGAGAAAAAAGCATGGGAAAACAAAGGCTAGGTCACTCACTTCTCTCTCCTCCACATGGTGGTATGGGGATATGGTAAACCCCACATCTCGCAATCTAGAAATATCGATGAATCAATGAAATTTTCATTTCAAGACTATGCGTGGGCCGATTCTGCAATACAATGTAAAAATTATGGGAGGGCCAAAATTCATGAACAAAGTAAATGCACGTGAAAACAAGGTCAGGTAGGGCTTTTTCTCTCTCCTCCAAGGGGTCACATGGCGGCATACGATTGGTCCTTAGAGCTAAAATGGCAGCTAATGTTATCAATTATGTGGTAGTATGGAGGACACATGGCATTACAGACGTTGACATGGCAGGGGACACGTGTCACTCAATTTTGGCATTTTCATTTGTCCTATTGGGCCATTTCTGGGTGACACATGTCACCACTCACACGTGACACATGGCAATGATGACTGCATCCCTCATATCGGTGATTACATGAAATGAAAATTATTTCCTCCGTCGATGCTCCTCCCTAGTTGCAATTGCGATAAGGAAGAAGGCCCCAGATGCGATATTTCATAGTCTCTATTTGATAAATATTTTGTGTCTGGACTTTGGTCGATGCGGTGTAAGAGAAAATCAAAGGATATTTCACATTATCAAATAAAAATGCCCCCTGAAACAAGTTTAAAGGCCTTAGCGCCTGAAAGGTTAAAACCCTTGGTCTTAGCCCGTGGTTATATGAAGAAAACAGAGATAAGTGCACTACATCAAAGGGGGGTTAAGGGGGAAATAAAAAAGTGCATGTTTCACCTATTTTAGAGGTAAGAATCTCACAGTTGATAGACATTGTTGTTACACTACATCAAAACATCAATAGCGCAGGATTTGGCAGAGCTTTCAAAGATGTTTAGCTTAGTAGTAGGGGTGTTAAATGGAGGGATGGCGCATTAAAACTAGGTGTGGGCACATTCATGAGAGAAATATTTTGCAATACGCATCCAAAGTCAACCCCGAACGCAGCTATAACACTACATATAGAAGATCGAGCATTCAAAACCAAGTATGGGCAGACTCAAAAGTGGCTCTTTATGATCTGCTTCCAAGGTTGGCACTGAAGGCACTAAAGTTAGAAATGACAGGAGTTAGCTAAGCAGAGTAGGAAACCATACCATGAACTAGATGTAGCTTGAAGCCGAACTAATTACATGGATGAGCGCAGAGATATTGCATTAATGTTTCATATGTTTTGTGATCTTGTGATGTTCTTTGCTTTATGAGGCAATTACTATTTTTTTGATGCTTTTAGGACAGAGAGCCTTCCCTGACCAAGATAACAAGCTGATCTGAAAGCTAAGACTCAACCCAAGGATATTTTGTACTATATCACTATTGATAACGCACCCTGCACCCCTTCTTCTTATAAATAGGGGGGTAGAGACAGTGAATAAAGGTTCCTAAATCTGCAAAGAGAGGTTGATATTTTTGTGAGACTGTATGACTTAGTTACATATATCTTGCAGAATATCATAGGGGTATTGGTGATTCCCCCCTTTGAATTATTACAGTTTGTTGTTTCCTGTTTTCATCCATTTTGTCTATTTTCTTCTCTGAATTCACGTAGCAATAGATGCTCGAATATTTCATACTTGCCTACATATTCATTTGCATTGAGCTATTAATACAAATGCCTGTTTGATGGGTTGAATTTATATCTTTAAATTGAACTACATGAATCACAACATGGAGTTTCTTTTCAGTCCATTATATCTACCTGTAACTCAAATAATTGTAGCAAATCTCATGGTTTCAGACACTATGCTTTTAATATAGATTTCTTGTTTCTTTGAGCTCTACATTTTTAGTTATCCGTTCTCTTTGTATTCTCTCATTTATTCCATAAAGATGATTAAACTATAAGCCTTTGAAGTTCTTATCCTCCATTATTTTCTATTATATTTCTGGAAACTATGTATGTGTAGAAATATTGAAATACCTGACTTGTATCTTTGGATGAAAGAAGCAACTCATGCCTCTTATATATGTGTATATAACATGGTTTATGTCTCCTCCTTTTGCGGAATCATTTGAGACACACCAATTTAGATGTACCCAAGCATTGGTATTGTAATAAATCCAAGGCTGTCTCTCGGAGCGACATCATCTTTTGGCACCATTGCCAGGGAACGTATTGAAGGATTTTTCCACTAGGATATGCAAAATTGAGCACCCTTCGTGTAGGTGAGCGAAGTCTATTCTGATTGAATTCACATCACCTTGGCAACTCCACAACCCCCTCATTATCATTCATCACCCTAACGTTTAAAATACGTCATACTCACTTCGACACCTCTCAGTAGAAAGCCCCATTTGTATCTGACCCTGAAAAAATAATTTTTTGAAAAGTCTAGAATGAGAAAACTCCCCCTACCTATGCTACCATATCACTAGCCTTCACAACTTCCTCCTAGAATTCTCAACCCATTGTTGCTCATTATTTAGGATTGGCTCCTAAGATCTTGACAAACCCTGCTTGCCCTCCAACCACTGTGGTCTTGACTCCAGTTCCCCGAGAAAATTTTAGTCCCCCTCCACTAATTCAGATGCCTCTTCCATGACTTTTTATAAATATATATGCACCTCTCGATTTACGTCAACCCCTAAGTGTTATTCCCTAGGACTACTTAAATCTTCTCCATAGGTTTAATGGGCAAGATGCAAATTCTGCTCAAAAACACATTCAAGCCTTTTGTGCTTTTGCTAAGAACTTTAATGTAGAACAAATGCATGTGGTTTTGAGACTCTTTTTACAATGCCTTGATGGAGAAGCGATAAAATAGTTTAAATCCCTACCAAATGCCTCCATCACCGCTCGGGAGGAACTTGAAACCTTCTTCACACAAAAGTTGGGTGGGAAGAGAAATCATGAGTACCTCCACATAGAGTTCAATGCCATCTGGCAGAATCCAAAGTAGGATATCTCATAATTTAATAAGAGGTTCAATAAGAAATATAACGACTTGCCTTCTAAGATAAAGCCTCCTCTAGCTGTTGCTCGTGTAGCTTACTTGGGAGCCTCTGAGTCTGATTTTTGTTTTACCTTAATAAAAATTAAGTCTCCTACTTTAGATCAACTCCAAGTCGACGCTCTTGAAGTAGAAGCAAATTTTACCTCAACAAGGAAGTCAATTGGAAAGCAGGAAACCATTGGGAATAGAAGAGGTAAAGAAGAAGCTTCCTCCTCTGGTCATACAAAAGAATCACTAGACCTAAAGTTGGAGGGGCTGGATAAACTCATCATGAGTTAGTCCCATAAGGTTGGAAAGCTCAAAATTGAGAACACGAGTCTCTCCAAACATAATACTCAAGGCAACAACCGAGGATATAACTCACAATATAGAAGGCCCCTTTTGTAGATACTTCCAAGGGAAAGAAACGAATATATGGATCAGATTTGCCATCCTCTATATTTAGAAGATTATGTCAATGAACAATGGTCAGATACATAGGAGGTGAAGGGAAAATTATATTCCGCTTTCTCTGGAGAAGAACATGGAGATATGGCTCACTAGGAGATCGTTCATGATAGAGAAACAATGACAAAGGAGGAAGATATAGATTATTATTATAAACAATTGGCATATTTCATGCAAGAACAACTACACCAAAGGTATGATCGAAGATCTTCAATAAAGAGGTCAAGGGAACCAAAACAACAAGAACCGACTGCCCCCCAAAATATTCCGTTAGTAACATATAAAGGGAAAGGTAAGTTGAATCCTAACCCTGATAGAGGAAAATTCCCCTTGAATAAGGAAAGACATATCTCAGAGGGTCACACAGCAAAGGAGGCACATGTACTGTAGAAAAACACTGGTGGTAGTGAAGGAGAAGTAGAGCTAGGAGGTATAGAAAATACCCAATCTACATTCAACCTTCAAAAGGAGCTTGAATAGGTAAAGGATTTTGTTCCACTGACTGAGCTTTTGAAGCAACCTACCTATAAAGCTTAGGTATCTCAATTCATGCATCCATCAGTCTCACCACCCACCCATGATTCTCTAAATCTTTCGGAAGAGAGGCCAATAGTGGTATTTGGGCCACATGTGGAAGAACTTGATCCTTCTACTGAACCTTTCTATGTGACTCTGGGAATCCATGACCTCCTTTTTCATAATTTTATTTTGGACTTTGGAGCCTCCCACAACCTTGTGCCATAGGAGGTAATGGAACATATTGGCTTGCAAATCACTACGCCCTACAACAACCTATACTCCTTTGACCCCAAGAGGGTTAAATTTTTGGGAATGATAAAGGCTTTGGTGGTGAACCTAGCTTAGATCCCTGCGAAGAGCATGTTAATGGAAATAATATTGGAAGATATACACCCTCATTTTGGCATGCTGTTGCTTAGATTTGGGATTCCATGGTGGGGGGCTCTATCAAGTTGGATCTAACTTATGCCACCGTTCCCACATTTGGAGGAGAACAAAGGAGGATATGTAGAGAATATAGGTTTCGAAAAACTGTGACCTCGGATAAAGGCTCACAAAACTCCCCAATGTATGGAAAACAAAGTAACCTCTCTTGTCTACTCCTAGAATAAGATAAGTCTATCTTAGAGGAAACATCGGTCCACCTAATATGGCATGTAGAACATCAACATGCAAGTGAAAGCAAAGTATGGAAATTATATTTTGGTGGAGCCAATTCAAGAGATGGAAATGGGGAAGGAGTATTTTTGGCATCTCCTGAGGGCCACGTGATACCCCTCTCATTCAAGATAGAGTTTGAAGTAACTAACAATGTGGGGGAGTATGAAGCACTTCTCCTTGGGTTAAAAACTACAAAAAATATGAATATTGAATGCCTAAATCTTAAACCTATTGAGAGAGCCCTCTCAGGTTGAGGAGGCTAAGCCTTAGCCAAAATATTGGTTTGAAAGAGTTACTAAGAGTCTACTTGATCAGCAGCCTATCAGAGTTAGATTTGGTGATAACATTTTGATCCATAGCAGTTGATCCATGGCAAGAACTCTTGGCTTGGGGGTGAACTAAAGGAAGTCACTTCTAGGTTGGGTGGAGGTACTTGATTTTCCAAGTGACATTATTTAAATTTCTCTTGTCGGAATCCATTGCATGGGATGTTGCTCCTTACCTTGTACACTTTTGAATTCTCTCACCATATGTGTATATGTACATGTGTGATCTTTCTATAGGAGGATGATTGAATAATGATGCATGAGACAACTATCTATGATGAATAATTATGATTTTAGGGCTCGACAAAACTAAACATCACCAAGTCTATCTTATCCATTATAACTTAACTGAAATGAAAATTGCTCTCACAATTCCAGAATAGTATATAGATAATAATATTGGGTAAAAAATATAAAAAAATTACATAATCAATTCGAGTTCTATATAGCATCATTAAATTTCTTATAGACTTTGAAGTTACAAGAACGAATTCCTACAACTAATTGTAATTAGTTGTAAGTATAATTGTTGTCCCTAAAGTATAATTGCTACAAGAAGAAAACCATAATGGAATTCCAACAATGTCCAACTCAACTGCAACCCGGTACCTAGCTAGTGATACCTCAGCCTCGAGGTAGAGAAAGTTGATGATTACAGTGACCAGGGTTCGTTTGTGTGTAGTGCTTCTGGAGGCACAGGAGACGATAATGGAATGATGAGGGAGAAGGATTTGGGTGATTACACCGATAACTAACCCTAGCCCCTTTGGACCATCAGATCGAGGAACTGGCATATCTATGGATGGTATTGTGCCACTCCTAATCTCCAAACACTAGCCACGTATCCACTGAAGAGCCCATGACAATGACAAGGAATTTAGTAATGCTACAATGCTAGGTATCGGTGGATTATAACTCCAGTTCCAAAGAAAAAAAAGGAGGGTTGCGGAGCAGCAAGTCCCTGCCAAAGTCGGATTAGGAAATAGACACTGGTGTGGAGCTAGTAAATAGATTGAACACCTTTGAATTCCATCCTGCCCGTCATCTTGAATTGAAAGCCAGCCCCCAGTCACTCGAAAACCAGGAATGACCGCTAAGCCATCGAAGACGGAAGAGTTGCTATTTTGGTTTGCGCGGAATTGAAGTAACCTGAGCAATCAATGAGTTAGTGTTGGGAGGAGGGGAGGAAGATAGAATAGGAGCAGCAACCACGAATGGCTTGTTCACAAGCAGAACCAGAGAGATGCTCCTTTGACGTACCTTCAAGAGGCCTTTAAGATTCTCATTGATCAAGGAAACATTGCTTATCCAGCGAGAAGATAATAGTGACAAGCTCCTTTGACCTACCTTCTGAGAGAAACGATATAATCAGCTGCCTCTCTTAATAAAGAAGAGTTGTTCATGGATTCTCCACCAGGAATCAGTTTCTTGAGCTGCCTTGTCCTCTCATTCAATGCAATCTTATAAGTAGAAGGCCTCACAGGGATTGATCATGATCATGGGTGCCTTCATGTACTTTTTCATTCTGCCAGTCAACCCATGAAAAACTTCATGCTGCTTGAACTTAAGCTGATGTTGAGAGTAATATACGTTTCCCATCATCTCTTTCACAAGGCGCTTGTCTGTCTTTAATAGTGAAATATGTCTTTTTATAAGAGCTCGGCTCCAAGCAGTCCCGTGAGATGTCAAGGCCAGAGATAGGTCTGCTGCAAGCTTGATTCTTCTCGTCTGGTTCACTAAATTCAACTTCCCTTGCTTATCTCTGCCCAGGCCATTGATTTTACGAAGAGCTGATAGCAGCCCTCTCTTGTATATCCCTCTCAAAGAACTTGTCATGAATCCTGAGATACTCATTGTATATCTAATAGAAAAGAAAACACAGAGAGGATACTATATTATTGCAAGTTAATAATTTGTGGTTGTGCTCTTTCCATAAAGAAGTTTACAATTTGCTCAAGATCTGCTACAGCGCATACCATAATAGTTAAAGCCAACGAAAATATATATACTAGAATTCGTACATGAAGTCAGGAAGGATATATATAGAAACCCCCTTGATGGGATGTTGATCGGATTGCAATATAAAGCAGAAGTCGTCTTTCAATTTACCGCTTACCAATACAAGTTAGAATAGCCCTCTAACTAAGTAAGCTTAAGAAAAGTATCTCATCATTCAGTCAGATCAGATTGGGCCTCCTTCAATCAGCTCTGTCTATAGATCGAACTCGATAACTTAAATAAATATAATGCGTGGAATAAAATAAAAAAAATAAAAAAAAAGTTAGTGGACTATGTGGGCCTTCGCATGAGAGCCACATGCCTTACCACTCTATCCTCTATCACCATTACATAGCATGCAATCCGTAATAGCGCCACTTAAATGTTGCATCAAGCTAACATATGTAACTCAGTTCACAAAGCCAGCGTTTAATTCTGCAACGAATGTTCATTGAGCTTTACCTTTCGTGGCTTGAAATTGAAAAAACTGAGTCTGTTTTCCTCACTGCCACCATTTTATGAATTTGTCAGCGTGATTCCATTGTTTATCTCATTTTCTGAAACTATTTGTGCGATGCCAATGTTTTCTGAAACTGTGTGTGTGACGCCATTATTTGGGAGGCTTTTCTGTCATGAAGGCCAACCTGCATGTATACCGAATAATGTGACAACCAGATCAATGTAAAGGCAGAAAACATGAAATTTTGCAGAGAGTTCAAGGCTCAAAGTGCAGAGTCGGCGAAGATTGAACAGATTGTAGTGAAGTTTTTAGAAATTGCTTCCATATAACATTGGAACATGCTCAGTGGCCCGCTTACCTTGGATTTGTGCAATGGAGGCAAGCTTCAGAGTATTCTTGTTCTTGATAACGAATTTACAGGCCAAATACATGAATTGCATGGGAACTCTAAGATCCCTGAACCGCATGGTAACTGTAAGAGTATGCCTTCGCTCCCCTACCAGATTTTCTTCTTTTCTTCTCAAAATATGGCTGGAATTACTGTAAACAAGCTTAATTGGTTTCGAAACAGTGATCCAGAATTGGCTTGGAAGCAACCCATGGTGGACTCTGGCCACTGCTAGAGTGAATGCAAATTAAAATATTTGTAACATTTACACGTCCTTGAGAGGCTTGCTTGATTAATAAACAGAAAATATTGGAAACAGGCTTACTTGGCTTGGAAACAGTGATCCAGAATCGGCGTGCCAAGTATCATTGTCTGCTCCACCACCTGGCCAACATGCCTTAAGGCTTCTAAGCTATAGCATGCTCAAACAGCCCATGGTGGACTCTGGCCACTGTGAATGGAGATTAAAATTTTTGTAACATCTGGAGATTAAAGTTTTTAGAAAACCTCAATGCAGAAATTAAAGATGGCTCAATGGCATTGATGAATCCACCCCTTGTCCCGGACACAGCAAGAACATGAAGGGGAATAGCCACGGAACATATTCTTGAGTCCATTTCCAAAGAGACAGGGCGGAGGCCTGGAATGGGTACAAACACGTACCATTCATCTTCGTTGCTTGGTCATGGTAAGGGTGTATCAACTGTATCTCTTCCTGCTGATGAATTGATTGAAATGGGCTTCACTGAGGTGTTTCGAGGTCTGTGTACTTGCTCACAATAACATTTTAATGTAACTCTTTGCTTTAATCTTTTTTAAAGTTATACTCGGTCTCTTACATGTCATGGGTTGCATTTCTTTGAATTTATTTCTCTGCAAAGAAAACAAAACACAAATATTAGATAGTTAGACGGCTACAGAAAGAGAAGCAAATCTGTGGAATGACAGGAGATGGTGTTAATGATGTTCCAGCCTTGAAAAAGGAAGATATTGGAAGAATAGACTACCAGAAGATTAAAATGCCTTAAATTGTTGTATTGTTGTGATTACTTTGGCCCTGAAATTTTGTTGTTAAAAATGCCTTAAATTTTTGTGATTACTTTGGCCCTGAAATTTTGTTATTGTGCTATGGTTGCAGGTGGGTTTCCAGCTTATTGCTTTGATATGGAGATTTGATTTTCTTGATTTATGGTATTTACGTTAGTTAAGAGAATCTACATCCCTAATAATCCACACAAAATCAGCTAAATTACTATATTTTCACTGTAAATATAATGCTGAAACAATTATTTTCGTGGTTGAATCCGTAAAAATGAACAATATTTAGAATCTATAAGAAAATCACATGCATATTTAAGCTCAGTTGTAAGAACATATTTTTCCAGAATTGGGATTCATACAACAACAATGTAAAAGTAACAGAAATAAATGTGATTGTAATACAACAATGTTTTTTAGAAGTTAAGTTTATCAAACTTGTATCTATTAAAACAATCATACTGTAATTGTGCTTACAGAGAGTGATAAGAGAATATAGAATACAGAGAGAATATAGAATACAGAGCCTCGTACCTGAGCTACAAGAGAATTGAAAGAAACATAACTAAGTTGCAAGAGGATTGTAGGGTTACAGAGAATACAAGATGATTGAAAGAAACATAACTGAGTTGCAAGAGGATTACATGCTTACAGAGAATTACATGATGCAGAGAATTACAGGTCTTACAGGCTTACAGAGAATACCAGCGACGCAAATAATTACAGGCTTACATGATGCAGAGAATTACAGGTCTTACAGGCTTACAGAAAATACCAGTGACACAAATAATTACAGGCTCTGGATGCAATGGGGGAAAATACCTTACCATGAAGAAGCTTTTGAACTGCGTAGGTGAAAGTTGGGCCTTCTTCCGTTGTATTCACAGAAGACTGTGCGAAGGCTATCGTGGAAGGAGCGTGCAGAGAAAAGCGTTTAAGTATCCATGTGGGTAGCCAGGTGTAGCCAGGAACCTGTGGATGCTTATATGTTCATATATACTAGAATGTTCCTGAGTGTTTGAGCTAACATTTAATTTCTTCAATTAATACTAACATTAGTTTAGGCGGTAGGATTTACAAGTTTCAAAATATCACACAAACAAAGAAGATAACCTATTGTTTTAGCTTCAGTCCATCTTCGGTCAGCTTCGGTCCTCGGGAAGACGCCAAATAACACGATATATTAATATGTTGCTGAGAACTTTCTTTATCGCTAATAAACCCAAAGTGAAAACAGCTAAAATAATGCTATCTCCATCGTGATCGATTACTATAGTCCATGCCTGAAGGCAGGGACTAATAACACAAGTTGTAATAGGAATAGGTCTAGAGTTTTGAAGCATATAATAACATGTTAACAATATACCTTCACACGATACACTTTCCAACGACATAATTAAAATAATGAAATATAGTTGGTATGACGTATGTGGAGTCGGGGAAACATTCATCTGAACATAATGAATAGGATCAAACCCATCGATTAACAATATTGAAGTTAAGTACTTATCCCTATCACATGATACAACGAAGTACCAATAATTTAATATTTGGTCATGTTAAAGGACTCTATGAATTAAAAAAATTTGAGTTAGCTATGGAAGTAAATAATATTTTTTTTAAGGAGTTGATGGATGTTACAAAGTGTTATACAGATTTATGATGACAATTTCGTCCTTTACATAGAAGTTTTTTTTAATGTGATTTTTTTGGAATTTTCGGTATTTAATGGAAAATTTTGAGGTGAAATCTTGATTTGTGTTATTTAAACTATTTTTTTGGCTACATATATGGATTTAACACCTTGAAAAATCTAGCTTGTGATTTCAATAAATTCCTGCCACATTATTGAGAAATTAGACCGGAAAAACCCAAGGGAAAAGCTTACAAAAAGTCTCACTAAAGACAACTTGGTTTAAATAGGATATATTCCACATTAATATCATATGTGAATTCTAAGACTATACTCCACACTAATATCATAGGTATATAGTATGAGTCATTACCCTCGGTCTTTTCCTTTTTTATAGGGTATTTTAATTTTAATTTTATCTTATTTTAATGAAGGTAAAATCTTTACATTATTTACTTTAAACATGTTTGTGGTACATTACATTAGGTTAGGTTACAACATCTCTACCATATTGAGCTTGAGAGCACCTCTCACCACAAGGTAGCATAGTTAATAAAAACTAACTAAACCAACTTAGATCCATATTAACTCCCAATCTACCAAGTGCGGAAAGGGATAAAGTCTATTTTCACTCTAAAAGAGGTTTACATGTGAAGAGATTGTATCTCTCTAATCACTTCGCAGATGATGAGTTATGATGCATCTAGGCTAGTTTAATTTACCCCTTGATTAAGTTATTTTGAACATGAATACCATGGGCCATTTTTATTTTTATTATTATTTTATTTTGGCCCCATTAAAATGTCTACATTACACTATATTAATCATTTTACTTAACTTTATTTATTTAATTTAATTTTTAGTTTTCAGTAATTTGACTTTGTCAAAATGTTAAACATCACCTTAAATATATGTCATACTAGATAAAGAAGTTAAACATATATATGTATTTAAAAAAAGCATAAAATAAGATTCTTAACTATAGAGATTTATCTTTACTCTAAGAGGGAGATTCCTAATAAATTTTTGCAACATCATGGCTAGATATGGTGA
Source organism: Pinus taeda (assembly GCA_000404065.3). Classification (NCBI taxonomy): domain Eukaryota; kingdom Viridiplantae; phylum Streptophyta; class Pinopsida; order Pinales; family Pinaceae; genus Pinus; species Pinus taeda. Next base: position 47,693 of record APFE031365726.1, read on the forward strand.
CTTATCATTACCATGAGGCTATAAAACCCAAACTCAGTACATATTATAGTTGTTTACATGACATTTTTTTTAATCAATCAATTTAATGAAAAAGACAAAAAAGACAAGGCTTCCTCTTTAAAGATAAATATCAACTTTTCATTTATATAAATATTTAAATTCCAATCCTCTAAACAATTATTAATAATTAATTTAAGTTTCTCAAAACTCTATTCCAAAAATATTCCAAAATAAACACGTCTAAAACTCTATTCCAAAATAAACACGTCTATTAATATAATTATATTAATACATTAAAAAAAATACACAGCAAATATTTAAAAAGAGAAACAATATCCATCTTAAATACAAATTTATGTTTACACATCCTAATAAATAAAATTAATTGATTAAAAAAATACATAACAACATTTTCAGAAACCAAAATAATATATATAAATAAACAAATAATATAAAAATATTAATATATTTAATAAATTCAAACAAAAAATAACTTTATATAAATATATTACACACCACAATAATATTTAAACTTTATCAGATTTGCTTATCCCAACAAATATGTTATAGTTTAAATTTACATGGTCAAATTTAATCATTTATTATTAAATTGATATTATGCCACTTTCGTGATTTATATGAGTGAAGAATGTGAAGACCTGAATCAAAGACCTAACACGATGACTATGTAGGAGATGGGTGGTTGATAGACGGTAAACTGTTATAGTTGAATTCTCCCACATAATATGAGTACGTTATGAACATAGTAAGGAACAAGTTGGTTATGAGAGGAATAAGAAAAAAGGGAGAAGTAACAAGTCACCTCCATAAGAGTAAATACACTTAAATGCTTCCGAGGTATACGCAGGTTCCAATGAGGTTGGATATCCCCTGCCTTCTGTTCATGGCAGACGGAATAGCTGTAAGGAAAATTTATTAAAAGGAGTGTGAATATCTCTAACTATATATTAAAGATATTTGGTTTTTTTAGTCTTCTGATAGATCACTACTTACAATGGATCTATATTACTTTAATTTCTTTTTTTAAATAGGTTATATTCAACATGAATATTTTGGACCATTTTTTTTCTTATTTTTATTTTTTAATTTTTATAGGGTTATTTTTATTTTTTTGACCGGTTGAAATGTTTACATTACATTATATTAATCTTTTGACCTAATTTTATTTATTGAATTTAACTTATTTTTTATTTTGTGTAATTTGACTTTGTCAAAATGTTAAACATTACATTACATCTCTCATTTTTGTTAGTTAAAAAGAAACTAATATATAAGTTAAACATATATTAATTTAAAAAAATGATGAAACAAGATTTTTAACTGTAGAGATTTGTTTTCATTTTAATATGGTGATTCCTAATGGATAAATAGGTTTGTTACAACACCATGGCTAGATATCATAGCTTATTATTATCATGAACCTAGAAAAACCAAACTCTCGTTGTATGATAGTTGTTGACATGACATTTTTTTTAATCAATCAATTTAATTATAAAAAACAAAAAAGACAAGACAATTGCTTTGGAAATAAACATCAACTTTCAATTTTTATATAAATATTCAAATTCCAATCATCTACTTTTCAATTATTAATAATTGATTTAAGATTTTCAAAACTCTATTTAAAATAAACACGTCTCTTAATATTTTTAAAACTAAAATATTATTCATCTTAAATACAAATTTACATTCACACGTAATATTAAATAAAATTAATTAAAATATTATTCATCTTAAATACAAATTTACATTCACACGTAATATTAAATAAAATTAATTGATTAAAAAATACATAATAGCATGGTCATAAACCAAAATTATATATAATTAATTTAATTAAAAAATTTAACAAATAATATTAAAAAAATTAACATTGTAAGGATATATTTTAGAGCACAATAATATTTAAACTTTATCAGATTTGCTTTACCCCACATATTATTTTATAATTTAAATTGATATGGTCAAATTTCATCATTTATTATTAAATTGATATTATGCCACTTTCGTGTTTAAAATCGAAGTCCACTTGGTGACTTGCATATAATAATATTGAAATTTCAAAATATTTTTTTTTTATGATTTTTGACTGTTTTAGAATTTAATCACTTGTTTTCATCTATTTTCTTAATCTCCGCCCTAGGCAGCTTAAATTTCCGAGTGTTTGACCATCCATCTGGCCATAAATTTCCATCCGTTTCTCCCCACGTTACTCCATATTCACAATCTCCCTCCGCCTTTAAAATCGCGTTTTTCTTTCCAGCAGCTCTCCCATCCACCTCTCAGTCCATTCATTCCACATCCGAAGTTTCGCAGTAATAATAAGTTTAACACTGTAGAACATCATCATGTCCATACCTTCAGACAAGTTTTCCTCATTACCAAATGAGATTCTGGGATTCATCCTCTCTAAAGTCCCAATCAGAGAGGCAGTCAGATGCTCAGTTCTTTCGAGAAGATGGAGGTTTCTTTACACTCAAATACCCCAACTCAAAATATGTCCGTATCTCCTCTTGCAGGGGCCTGTCACACCATCGATCTGGACGGCAGAGAATGCACCTTCAGACAAGCTTTCCTCATTACCAAATGAGATTCTGGGATTCATCCTCTCTAAAGTCCCAATCAGAGAGGCAGTCAGATGCTCAGTTCTTTCGAGAAGATGGAGGTTTCTCTACACTCAAATACCCAACTCAAAATATGTCCTTATCTCCTCTTGCAGGGGCCTGTCACACCAGATCCGTCATCGATCTCCACGGCAGAGAATGCAATCTCCAGCATTCTGCAATCGCATTGCTTCGATCTAGAGGCCTTTCATCTTTTCAACAACACTACAGGCACTCCCACCTACCCAATTGATAACAACTGGGAATTTGGCCGCGAAAGCGTATGGAAATGGGTGCAGTATGCAGCAGACAAGAATGTCCAACACCTCCATCTCGGCTATTCCAGGGTAAAAGAAATCCCACCTCCTGCCCTTTTCTTTTGCACTCATCTCACTACGCTCACACTCAACAATTTCGTTCTCACCCATATTCCAACACATTCTTCTGGATTCAACCATCTCATTAGTTGCTCCTTCACAGACATGCAATTGACAGATGATTCATTATCCTGGTTTGCATCACATTGCCCACTTCTGCAAAAGCTCCAAATATGTTCCTGCACTGGCCTGAATAAGCCCACCATCTCCGCTCCCAACATTTTGCTTTTAGATGTAATGGTATGGGATGAAATAGAGGTTTTAACGGTCAATTGTCCCACAATTAGAATCGTTGAGGTATATTTGGTACATGATCTAAGGGTGAATGGGGTGTTCTTTCACGAGCTTTCAGTTGGGATTGTTACGCTAGAAATGCAGTGCGAAATAAATGTGATTGGATTGAAAATGGATTCGACTTCAAGCGGCGAATACGACAGTCTCTCGGCGCAGAGATTTGTTGAGATAGTGGGGAGTTTCAAAGCTTTGAAAAACCTTGGAATTCACCTTTGTGATCCGTTGCCTGAAAGGGAAAAGGAGATGACTTCTCCTCTTATCAGCCTGCTGCAAGGGCTTCCTCATCTTGAGCACCTGGTAATAAATGGCGTGTTTCTTCTGGTAAGGAATAGTTCCTAGGGTTATGATTAGTATTTAATTTCTGTTTTTTTGCTATCTAAGTCGAAGTTAGAACGGATTTCTCTTTGTAATGCAATGCAGGAATTAGGTAGAGATAATTTACCAGCGCGTTTAAGCCCCCCACTTGCCAATCTGCGGTATGTGATGGTAAAATTGAAGGAATTTGACGAGAGAGAAATGGACGTGCTGGCGTGTTTGCTTAAGAGCGCTCCTGCTCTTGAAGATCTGCATTTCGATTTGCCTTTCAAATACGAGGAGACGCAATACACCCAGTTTTTACAAGAATTGGTAAAACCGTGGCGAACAACATCATCTTCATGCCGGTGGCTTCATAGAATTTTACCCCGCTCTCAAACGATGTTCTGAGCGTCATCTTTCATGTTTCATGAGACAGACATTCAGATGGGGATTTAAATTTGAGACGCATCCAATATTATTATATTATGAAACTCGTTACCATTTTTTTTCTTCCCACTTGGTTCACACTTGGTTCAGGAATACAAGTGGTTACTAGGTGGCAGCTACATTTACAGAAATATCTGAGCTTGATTAAGGAGCCTAACCTTAAGGGTTTTGGGAAGAATTGACCCTGTAACTTCCCAAAAGACTAGGCGCTTATTTTACCAGCTGAGCTAATCCTTAAGGCTTCCCATTACCATTTATATCCATTTATATTATGAAGGTTTAAATGAAAATATTTTCTCAAATTAGGTAATGCGAGTTATTTGGTAATGGTGACTGTTTACTTGTGGACATATTTTTTTCTTAATAATTTTTTTCTTAAATTTTAATGGGAGTTGTTTCTTCAAAAATCTATAATATCTTTTATGTTTGTAGGATTATCAGCTTCTTATAATTTAATGAGAGTTGGTCCCTGAAAGGCTAGGCACTTATTTAAGGAGTTGAACTAATTTTTAGAGCTTCCCATTACCATTTATATTATGAAAGTCTAAATTAAATATCTTTTCAAATTGGGTAATGCCAGTTATTTGATAATAGTGACTTGGTAATGTTTACTAATCCACATATTTTTTCCTTAGTAATTTTTTTCTTAAATTTCAATGGGCGTTGTTCCTTCAAAATCTGTAATATCCTTTAAGTTTATAAGGATTATCATTCTTATAATTCAATGGGAGTTGGTTGCTTCACATAGAAATTAGAAAGTGTAAAAAACTTCTTATTTAAATTATTTTAAATGTATTTGTTAATATCTTTTCATTTAAATAATTATAGATTAATAAAATAAAAAAATATAAAATAATATTACCAATAGAAAAACGTATGTAATTTTCTTCATTCTAATTTTTAGTTACAAATGTATTTATTAATATTTTTTACATTTACATTTAAATAATTATAATTGGAATAAAAATAAAAAATTATAAATAATGTTACCAAACTAAGAAAAAATATGTAATGCTTATTTGGTAATGGTGACGGTTTCGGCCCTATCTTTTTTTCCTTGAAAATTAGTTTCCTAAATTTCAAGGAGAGTTGGTTCCTTCTAAGATCACTAATATCTTTTATGTTTGTTTTACGAGGATTATTATCTTCTTAAAATTTAATGGTAATGTTTTCTTTTCTTATTTTAATTTTAATTTTTAAATGTATTTATTAATATTTTTTATATTTAAATAATTATAATAAAAAATGTAGTGTTAATTTTATCGTTTATGTTTGTGGAGTATCTATTGGTTAGTAGTTGTAATAGATGATACAAAAGTCAATTATTCAAATCTAATTACTCAAATGTTATAGATTATTGCTAAATTTGACTCAAATTTGGGCAAACCTACTTTTTCTTGGAAGATAAGGGTCTCATTTTCGCTAATGACATTGGGAAAAAGTCAATGGTTAGATGTTAGATGTCTCGATTGTTTCTTCATCCTCCCTATCCCTATGAAGGATGTTGGATGTCTTAGTTGTTTATTTTTCCTTTGCCCTAGCGTCGTGAGGGAGGGATTGTTGGTCCAGGGCTTCATCCTATTAAGCAAAGTCTAATTGGTTTCAAGGATTTGATTGGTTACCCATAGGGTTGGGATTTGGCTCACTCCCTACTTGAAATTGCATTGAATTAAGCTTTTTTCTCCCGATTTTCTCTCATATCTAGGCCCTATGCCTATGAACATATTCACATGCCCTTTCTTAGAGACAAGCTTTCATTGAAATAATTTGATAGACCATTTCCTAGAAGGAGGGCCGAATCACATCATTATAAAGGTCTCCATTTCCAAAACGAGGGTGTCCCTATCTGTATCTTTGCCTCAGTATGGTGAGTATGTACCAAACATGGTATTTAGGATTTACCTGAGTCCATAAATAAAATAAATCAAAGTGTGCCAAAATTAAAAAAAAAGATTATCACAAAGTCATCCTTGGGAATGATGTTTCGCTCCACGAGGTTGTGAATAAGGCAGACCTCATGATTATTGGTCAACCTTAAGGTTGATGTTCCAACATAAAAATCCTTAGCGATTGGGAGGCATGGGAATGTGGGACATGTTGAAGAATCTAGGGCACATGTAGTTAATGAGATTCTTCTTGACTTGATAATTATTTGTGAGGCATTTTCATTTTTCTTATTATCACAATCTTCTTTTTGACATTATTAGAGTGTGTGTTTCTTATTTCATCAAATAACTAACAAAAACAAAGAGACAAGAATACAAGATGTTGCCATTCTGCAAGGGCCAAAAAATCTCCCTCCCAAACAGGAAAACCCACACATAATTATTCTTATAGAGATTCCAATTGATGAACACCAAGACCATTACCCTTGACTTACTATGCCACTCCAAGACGAAGACACCAATCCTCTTCTTTGTCACACTTGAGATAATCATCGTTGATGTAGCACTGAGGTCATCATCATGATCTTCAATGCTATTGCAACATCTTTGCACTTTCATCGAGGTCTTAACTGTACCACTGAGATATTATTAAGGTATGGCCTTAGGACCATCGAGCTCATGACTGCTTCTCCTTCATTGTGATCATAACCTTGTGACAAAGTCTCCATTGAGATCATATATATGCTTATGATCATGACTGTAGAGAGTGTTACTATAGGAACCTCTTTTCCGAATTATGTTGAGACTATGTAGACTAATGTGGGATCTCTGAGATTCTTGTCATCACTGTTATGCCAAGATTATATTGTCTAGAATGATGAGACAAAGTGTTCCCCTCTTTCACTAAAACCCTTATCATCATGCTTATGCCAAGAATGTTACTATTTATGTAGCACTCATCTAAAGCTACATTGATTTCATCCAAAGTCTAATCCTTATGCGAAGATAGACAGTCATGTATCCATCTGAAATTCGAGTTCTCGTGCCTATGAAGTAGCAGAGATACTTCTATGGAATTCTAGGTTTCTGTGGTGACTTTAGTCACCTATTTATAGGTGTTATGCGTCCATAATAAGCCAACATGTCAATGTGAACTTATGTGTATATTATATTGAGTCGACATGTCATTTGTATATACCTTGAGGCTGAATTAGCTGATCTCTCCATCATTTTGCTGACAATCTTCTACTTTGGAGGATGGAGCTTGTCTTCGAGGGTTATTTGACACTAGCTTGACCCATATTCATGCTCAAGAATATCTCTTTAACATGACTTTGATTCTTTGACTTTCCTAGACCTTTGGAATGAGCAAGAAACTCTTTCTAATAATCTACAAGAATAATATTTCTTTTTTTTTATAAGTACAAAGATAAAAATTATAGTTACAAATACCAAACCAAGTTATAGTTCTCTTCAACACTCCCTTTTAACTAAGGATGTATTTACAATGGTACTTGGTCATTCTCAATCTTAATAATTTCTCATAAGAAGGATTGGTAACCCATATGTTATAACATCATAGCAACCAACATTTTCTATAGCAAGGCCTTCACTAACAACTCTATCTCTCATAAGATCAAAGCAAAATGTTGGTGAGACCATTGATTTATAGACACCTTTATCATTATCTCTTAAGCTACATACCCACCTGGGTGTTCACTAAGTATTACCTTCTAGGACTATTTTATCTTGGATTCCCTACACATCCTCAAAGAGCATCAAATTCCAAATGATTACCTGATCCTTCATTCTTTCTTCCGACGTGAAGACAAGAATGTTGTGTCTATATGTGTCTACATTTCCATTCATGACCTTCACCTAGACTTACAATTATTAGTGCTGGTCTATTGTGGTGTCCCTCACTCCTCACTCATTGCTTTGAAAATGGTCAGTTGTGTAGGATGCATAAGAGCAATGAATTTGAAGCAATTTCCTAAGCCACAGAAGCTATAAGATCTTCATTAGACCCTCTCCATTGCATATTGTCTGAAATGAGCTTTCCAACAATATATAGAAGTCCCAAAATGAACCTCTCCATCAGAAGATATGGCATATGGAAGATCATGAGTCTTGTTGCCTTGAACTAAGGAAAATAACTTATTAGAGTACCCCAGGCACAACAAGTTGAGCATATTGAACATCTTGCAATCCCACATCCCACATGACCCCCATCGTTCCTTATGTGCCATCCTTTAAGGAATTGTGGAGTGGGAAGAATGTCGATAATGTTAAAGCATCAGGGAAGTGCAGAGGCTGATTTACACTAAAATGAAAAACCAAGGGTAGGCAAACCCCCTTTCTCTCTCCTCTAGGGGAGCCACGTCGCACACTACCCGCAGTACCATACCCCATAACCCTGCAGTCCCAAAACTTCACACTACCCGCAGTCCCGCATCCCACATATCAGCGAGGTCCCGGGGCACATACTTAATGTTATCGGTATTTCAAAGTGTCGAATGCCAATATCGCATCCTACAAGTCCTGTCATCCTGCAGGTCCCCACATTCCATAAGTCCCACAGGTTTGCAGGTCCCACCCATCCCCACATCCCACATCTCGGCGACCCCACAGTCTGGCAGTCACATTAAACTCCAAAACCTTGTCGGGCGCCGATCTTGCGATATAGTGTGAAATAACCAAGGAGGGCTGAAAAAGTCTAAGAGAAAAAAGCATGGGAAAAAAAGGCTAGGTCACTCACTTCTCTCTCTTCCACATGGTGGTATGGGGATATGGTAAATCCCACATCTCGCAATCTAGAAATATCGATGAATCAATGAAATTTTCATTTCAAGACTATGTGTGGGCCAATTCTGCAATACAATGTAAAAATTATGGGAGGGCC
>APFE031365726.1:62569-77731 GCA_000404065.3 Pinus taeda
CATTTGAGCCTGTACCTCTACCTCTGCCAAAAACCTTGCCTTTTCCCCTGCCAGATCCACCTCCTCTCTTGGCATTCTTCTTCCGGTTAATTTTCTCCTCTGCCTTCAGTGCAAACTGATAGGCTTCATCCAACGTTTGAGGTGAGAGGATACTGATTTCATCCAGAATCTCCCCCCTCAAGCCATTCACAAATCTGGCTATTTTTTCTGGGGTATCTTCCACATACCCTGCTTGTAAATTCAACTTATAAAATTCCTCTATAAATTCCCTAACAGTCATTCCTCTTTGCTTCAAGTTCTGTACCTGTCTGTACAACATGATCTGGTAATCTTTTGGCAGGAACTTTTCTTTCAGTTTTGCCTCCATTCTAGCCCACTTCTTTATAGTTTGTTTGTGTAGCCTCTTCCTCTCTGCCTGAATGCTATCCCACCACAAGGACGCATGTCCTTTCAGTTTGGTGGCGGCGAACTTCACTTGTTTGTCCTCGCTGGTTTCCTCGAACTCAAAATATTTATTTACTTCACTCAGCCAATCTAGTAACACATCTGCAGACAAACTCCCGTCATAAGTGGGTAACTCATGCCTTGGCTTATGACTGGACAGCAAAACTGACTTCAATAATCGAAGTTCCGGTGTCACCCCTTCAAACTCGTCCTCTGGTTCAGCTACGTCTTCATCACTATCATCTGTTGGGTCTCTCCTTCCCCCAGCCTCCACCACTGTCAATCTTTCACGCAAAACGTGAATCTCCTCTCGAAGTCCCTCATCTGCTATCCTAAATCGGACTACTCATCCCCTTCCTCTTCCTCTTCCTTCGCCTTCCACTTGTTCCATTTGTTCCAATTCAAGAAACTAGCTCTGATACCACTTTTGATGGCCTCCCGCCTTTCCCAATGCAACCGTGAATGATAAGACTTGGCGCTTTTATTATGTCAGCTGTTTGACTTAAATGCTGGTACGTTCGCCTGATATTTTATTGGGATGTTACTGGTAGTGCCGGTTAGGGTTTCCACCTGCCGTCTTCTCTCGCACGGTCACTTACCTTTTTTCAACCCTGTCTCGCTCATTTGTCATTTTACACTCCTCCGCTGTGCCGAATGTTTGCTCTGCTCTGTGGGAACTTTTGCACCTCGTCGTTCTAGTTTCGACACTGGTTCTATGGATGCCTTCGGTCCTCTGTTGCTATGGAGGTAGGGTTACAGTGCACTATAGAGACACCCTCCGCTCTGCACAGTGATAATATTTTGATTTATGGTTTGTTAGGTGGATTCTTTCGTTTAAATGTCGTTTCTGGTCGATTAATTGATGGGTTTGTTTCGTGACAGGGTTTCCACCAAACTATCGCGCTCCAGTTCCACTACCAAGGTAAACTCTGGTTCCCTGATAAACTTGTCTATCACTTCTCTTTCATACCCTGACACCCTCCCTCTGTGTCTTCAGGGGTATAATGGTTGTTGCGGTTTTCGACTCGGCCTCCTTAGCTTCAGGTGAGGTTCTGTGTTTCTATTTCATCCGCTTGTTGTTTTTAATGATTGTTTTGACTGTAAACACTACTAATCTACCCCATTTCGTTTGCATCTGGCTCAATGTAGTTGGCCTCTGTGGTTCAACGCACTCCACGGTCTTGGGCAATCGCTCGAATTCTCCAGCTCTTCCCTACGGGTAGGGTCCTTCCATATTAGTTTGTTTGTAACTTATAGAGGTTCTGAGACTTCATTTTGTTCTAGTCCATCACCTAAGCGGTGAAATAGATAGGTTTCTTGACTGTGTAACCCTCTTGGGGTCCTACACGTTGGTCCTTCGTTATCGAAGTCTTCGTTTTATAATACTGTTGCTGGGTTGTTTGAAACCCCTGTTCTGTAAAATTATTATTGGTTTATTTTGAATCCTCGTCCTGTGATGTTGATGCTTGAATATTTAAAACCCTTGGGTTGTTTGAAACCCTTGTTCACCCGATTCTATTGGTGATTCCTTGCTGTAGTAATTATGTTTACTTTGCCTGGTTGTGTCGTTCTGTTGCTCGAAAACTCTGTTTCAAGGTTCTGTTTTGAAAGAGTTTTGTGTCTCGAAGGAGCGTGTGACGCTCTGGACTGTAATATGCTTTGTTTACAACAATTAATGAAATTATACGATTTTATTTGGGTTCATTCTGGAATTTGCTTTTAAAATAATATGAGGGTTTATTTGGATTACCTGTTGGTTTGCTTGCGTTTGCAATTTCCCGTCCTTCTTCTCTGGAAGTAATACATATGGCAGCGACCTGCTCTTCCTGTGAATACTTGTTGTCTGCTTATTCCAACGTGAATTAGTTACACAGAATTTATGTATAGATGTATGAAATTAAACTGTATAGTGGTGATTTAAAGGATAAATAAAAACAAACTTTTATTTCGAAATGACTGTATGTTTCCTTTCTCTGCCTGAGGAATCCTTTACAATGTTTCTCTTTTTCCTTTTAATCTCCTGAGGCACAACTGTTCTTTGTTCAGATAGAACTGCCCCAACAGAATTGGGTAACTGTCCACCAATTTCTGTTACCAGGCTGTTGGTTACCATTAACTGTTCCTAGCTAACACAATTCATAAAAATTCTAATTAACTATCAACCTATTTTACTGTTACTAATTCCTATCTAAAAGAAACAGTTCACAATTTTAATTGTCCTGGTCCTAACGACCTTCTGAAAAATAAAACAAATAAATAAAGTAAAATATCTCACAAGTCTAACACCTGTCGAGCTATGCATGTATGATTGAGTGTTCTTGTCTCTCCATGAGACCGTCAACCACCTTCTGTCTCCTCGGAGCTGGATGCTCCTGCATCATTATAGATTATTGCTAAATTTGACTCAAATTTGGGCAAACCTACTTTTTCTTGGAAGATAAGGGTGTCATTTTCACTGATGACATTGGGAACAAGTCAATGGTTAGATGTTAGATGTCTCAATTGTTTCTTCATCCTCCCTATCCCTATGAAGGATGTTGGATGTCTTAGTTGTTTATTTTTCCTTTGCCCTGGCGCCGTGAGGGAGGGGTTGTTGGTCCAGGGCTTGATCCTATTAAGCAAAGTCTAATTGGTTTCAAGGATTTGATTGATTACCCATAGGGCTAGGATTTGGCTCACTCCCTACTCGAATGTGAATTGAATGAAGCTTTTTTCTCCCAGTTTTCTCTCATATCTAGGACCTACACCTATGAACGTATTGGCATGCCCTTTATTAGAGACAAGCTTTCATTAAAATAAGTTGATAGACCATTTCCTAGAAGGAGGGCCAAATCACGTCATTATAAAGGTCTCCATTTCCAAAACGAGGGTTTCAATCTCTAGGGAATGCATATTTCATTTTTCTTCTGAAGTGACAAAGGTACTACGAAGGGTGTCCCTATCTGTATCTTTGTCTCAGTATGGTGAGTATGTACCAAACATGGTATTCAAGATTTACCTGAGTCCATAAATAAAAATAAATCGAAGTGTGCCAAAATTAAAAAAAAGATGATCACAAATTCATCCTTGGGAATGATGTTTCGCTCCACGAGGTTGTGAATAAGCGGACCTCATGATTATTGGTCAACCTTAAGGTTGATGTTACAACATAAAAACCCTTAGCGATTGGGAGGCCTGGGAATGCGGGACATGTTGAAGAATCTAGGGCACATGTAGTTAATGAGATTCTTCTTGACTTGATAACTTTTTGTGAGGCATTTTCATTTTTCTTATTATCACAATCTTCTTTTTGACATTATTAGAGTGTGTGTTTCTTATTTCATCAAATAGCTAACAAAAACAAAGAGACAAGAATACAATATGTTGGCATTCTGCAAGGGCCAAAAACTCTCCCTCTCAAGCAGGAAAACCCACACAAAATTATTCTTATAGAGATTCCAATTGATGAACACCAATACCATGACCCTTGACTTACTATGCCACTCCAAGACAAAGACACCAATCCTCTTCTTTGTCACTCTTGAGATAATCATCGTTGATGTAGCACTGAGGTCATCATCATGATCTTCAATGCTACGACAACATCTTTGCACTTTCATCGAGGTCTTAATTGTACCACTGAGATATTATTAAGGTATGCCCTTACGCCCATCGAGGTCATGACTGCTGCTCCTTCGTTGTGATCATAACCTTGTGACAAAGTCTTCATTGAGATCATATATATGCTTATGATCATGACTGTAGAGAGTGTTACTATAGGAACCTCTTTTCCGAATTATGTTGAGACTATGTAGACTAATGTGGGATCCCTGAGATTCTTATCATCACTACTATGCCAAGATTATACTGTCTAGAATGATGAGACAAAGTGTTCCCCTCTTTCACTAAAACCCTTATCATCATGCTTATGCCAAGAATGTTACTATTTATGTAGCACTCATATAAAGCTACAATGATTTCATCCAAAGTCTGAGCCTTATCCGAAGATAGACAGTCATGTAGCCATCTGAAATTCGTGTTCCCGTACCTATGAAGTAGCAGAGATACTTCTATGAAATTCTAGGTTTCTGTGGTGACTTTAGTCACCTATTTATAGGTGTTATGCCTCCATAATAAACAAACATGTCAATGTGAGCTTATGTGTATATTATATTGAGTCGACATGTCATTATATACTTTGAGGTTGAATTAGCTTATCTCTCCATCATTTTGCTGACGATCTTCTACTTTGGAGGATGGTGCTTGTCTTCGAGGGTTATTTTACACTATCTTGACCCATATTCATGCTCAAGAATATCTCTTTAACATGACTTTTATTCTTTGAATTTCCTAGACCTTTGAAATGAGCAAGAAACTCTTTCGAATAATCTACAAAAATAATAATTTTTTTTTTAAGTGCAAAGATCAAAATTATAGTTACAAATACCAAACCAAGTTATAGTTCTCTTCAACACTCCCTCTTAACTAAGGAGGTATTTACAATGGTACTTGGTCATTCTCAATCTAAATAATTTCTCATAACAAGGATTGGTAACCCATATGTTATAACATCATAGCAACCAACATTTTCTATGGCAAGGCCTTCACTAACAACTCTATCTCTCATAAGATCAAAGCAAAATGTTGGTGAGACCAATTATTTATCAACACCTTTATCATTATCTCTTAAGGTACATACCCACCTGGGTGTTCACTGAGTATTACCTTCTAGGACTATTTTATCTTGGATTCCCAGCCCTCAAAGAATATTAATCCTCTTTCCTACTCTTATCTTAGATTCCCTACACATCCTCAAATAGAAGCAAATTCCAAATGATTACCTGATCCTTCATTCTTTTTTCTGGCGTGAAGACAATAATGTTATGTCTATCATGTGTCTACATTTCCATTCATGACCTTCACCTAGACTTACAATTATTAGTGCTGGTCTATTGTGTTGTCCCTCACTCCTCACTCATTGCTTTGGAAATGGTGAGTTGTCTAGGATGCAAAAGAGAAATGAATTTGAAGCAATTTCCTAAGCCACAGATGCTATAAGATATTCATTAGACCCTCTCCATTGCATAGTGTCTGAAATGAGATTTACAACAATATATAGAAGTCCCAAAATGGACCTCTCCATCAGAAGATATGGCATATGGAAGATCATGAGTCTTGTTGCCTTGAACTAAGGAAAATAACTTATTAGAGGACCCCAAGCATAACAAGTTGAGCATATTGAACATCTTTCAGTCCCACATCCCGCATGATCACCATAGTTCCTTATGTGCCATCCTCTAAGGAATTGTGGAGTGGGAAGAACGTCAATAATGTTAAAGCATCAGGGAAGTGCAGAGGTTGATTTACACTAAAATCATTGAAAAACCAAGGAAAAAAATTACTTCGTGAGAACAAAATAAAAATAATGGAAAAAATGTTAACTAAAAATAACTTCATGGTATTGACCCATACTATTCATGTGAAATATAATCTAATTAAAAGGGTAAATTAAACCAACCTATGTCTATCTTAACTCGGGATAGCAACAATGTCATGTGATGTTATGCTATGTAAACATTTTGACTTGGTTAAATTACACAAAAAATGAAAAATAAAAAATACATTACTTGGTGAGAACAAAATAAAAATAATGAAAAAATGTTAAATAAAAATGACTTCATGGTATTGACCCATACTATTCATGTGAAATATAATCTAATTAAAAGAGTAAATTAAACTAATCGGAGATCCATCTTAATTTGGGATAGCAACGAGAGTGATGAAGGGATAAAAATCTTTTTTAGAGTGAATAATGTTTGATCCCTCTTGGTGCTTGGTAGATCCTAAATTAAGATGGATCTTTAATGACAGTTAATAACAAAATTATATAATAAAACATAACGCGCTTAAATATATGAATATATAAGGGTTTTAATAAAGAATAGTGTTTTAATAATAATAGTTATAATAATATTAATGATTCATAACAAAACTACTCTATATACATTGATCTCATTTATAGAAAATATGCTTATTTGAGATTGGAGATTTCCACCATTATTCATATTGTTTAGATCTTTCTCATATGCATTATGTCGAAGTATTTCTTATCCCACATTTTAGTTGGACACTCCACCTATTATCAAGATCAAATTAACCCTTTTGTTCATGTGGTTATAAATTTATGCGATTTAATAGTGTTTTTTTTGTTTTTAATGATAATGTGAAAGGACGGAACAAGTAATTATGAAATATATTTAAGTTTATTTATATTTTTTTAATTAACTCGACATATTATATATTTCTTATTTTCTTTAAAAAAAAAAAGGTGAGATAGACCACATTAATCTTAATGAACATTAACCACCACCATCATTTAAACAAAATTTAATGAATAATTATAGTAAAATTGAAATTTAATTATGACAAGTTATTAATTATATTTAATTTGGATATATTTTATTATTCATAAGTGTAATCTAAATGCTATAAATATTAGTTTTGTTGGAATATACATTTAAGTTAATTTAGTTAAATATTTAGCTATTAAAATTATTGAAATTATATAATTATTCTTAATCTATATAATTCTAATATTTTTATAAAGGTTTTACAGTACAACATCTATTTCTAAATTAAAAAAAATGCAAAATCAAATAATAAAATTTTACAATATAAAAAATGTACAACAATTATGGAAAATTTATTTTTAAAAAAATTTTTATTTCGCGGTATAGATAAAATTTATTTTAAAAATATTTCAAAATATACAAAAATACATAATTATTACAATATTATTTAAAACAATTTAAAAAATGATATTAATTTGTTTGGGTTATATTTTTACATTTAAGCAGCAAAATATTAATTTTACATTTAAACAAAGAAAATCCTTGCATTTTTAAAAAAAGGAAAATATTATAACTCAATTTTAAAAATATTGGAAATGGTTTACATTAAATTTGATTCGCATAACTAAAATAATATCAATATGAAATAGATTCAATATTGGACTTAAAAACATGTGTATTAACATCTATAATTGTACCACTCGGTTATAGTAATTTTAGTTTATAAATACCAACATAAGGTTATAAGTATTTTAAGTTTATCTAACCATATAATAAGTAGTTATTTTAAGTTTATTTTATTTATATTTTTATGATAGGACGATTATATTTAAAATTATATTTTTTTATAAAAGCATAGTTAGTTATATTATTTTGCCAACTCGACTAAACTCACTTAGTGAATTAGTTTAGTAAATTTATACACCATTTTTGTGAGTTAGTTTAGTAAATTTATACACCATTTTTGTTTTTTATTTTAATGGTTAATTAAATTATTAAATGATTACCTAAAAATTATATGGACAATATATATAATACATAAGCAATATGTAATATGTAAATCACAACATCAAATAAACACACAAAAGCAATATATATGGACAAAGAATATAAGTGGAAACTCCTATTTCTTCTATTACATTAACTTTTGAGGGCTGCAATCTCTCTTTTATTATGTAAGCTAGAATTTGCTATGAAGCTTATACTCCAACTTACATAAGTTTCTCCTACATCTAGAGGTTACAAGCTAGAACTTGCTAGGAAGCTTATAATCCCACTTACATAAGTTTCTCCTACATCAAGAAGGTCCAACCTGTTATTTTTCACGCTACAACTTAAAAAGAGACTACAATTCCTTATTACCTAAAAATATAGTGCACTAGATTAATTGGACAACAATTCTACATACTTTCATATATATTTAAACTTTTCTCCTCCTAGAATCAGTTTCACCACTTCTTCACATGTGTGAACAACAACTTAACTTTTCCACATATTCTAACTCTTTAGCCTTCCAAAAACACATATTTGCATAAAAATAGTTTTTTGGGCTATTAGTATTCCCCATAAAAATATGAAGTGAACACTCTTACTCTTTTGAATTCCACTAATTCATATGACACCTTTTTTTCATATTTTTAATATTAAAACAAAATAAATACTCCACCAAACATAATCTAACTCACTAATATTTTCCATCACCTCTTGTACCACAACTTCTTCATGCCATTACCTTGCATCACCAGAATGATTCACATCTTTGACAATACCTCTTCAAACAAATGATCTCAACAATTTATGCAATCACAACATATTTATCACTATAACACGCCCTTTGTTCGAGCAACTTGCATTATAAAGAGGTTCTCATGTTATGCGGACCACACTATTATGGGGTAATGCGTTGTCTAAAACCGAGTTGACAAAAACTTGGCTGTGTAACATATATCAAATTACACCACAACATCTCAATATCACACCACAACGGTAGCATGACAACATAACTAAGTAGCCTCTAACAATAGGAAACACATACTTAACTCCTTTACTTTTCATCAACAACACTTAGCCTCCATATAAAGTATAACAAAATACTCCACAAGCATAACATATCAATCATATTTGGCTACTCTTTTGCTATAATAACAACCTAGCCAACAATGTTGCAATTTGAAATTTGATATTAAATAGTTTGTAAATCTCTATATAACATCTTTTCAATATAAAAAAAATAAATTTTAAATTTATAAGAATTGATAACTAAATTAAAATTATATATATTGATGCAGAAATAAAATTGCTACAAATAATAAATTAAATAACTAATAAATATATATGGGATTAATATATCAATTTTACAATAAACATGAAACATACACTTCATAATATATGTTATAATTAGAAAAAAATGAAAAAAAAAATTTAATTTAATTTATATTCTTATTATAATTAATTATAAAATAATTAATATATAAGTTAAGCGTTCCCCATACACATATATATATAAAGTATGAAACATGATTCTTAACTATGGAGATTTATCTTCATTTTAATATAGAGATTTTAATCTATAAATAGGTTTTGCTAAAATGCCATGGTCTACTATTATCGCTTATCAATACCATGAACTCAAAAAACAAAAGCATACTTCATATGGAATTTTTTAACATAGCATTTTTTTCAATTAATCAATTTAATACATAATTACTTTGACGATAAATCTCGTGAGTTTTTTTTTTATTTATTTTCTAGCTCATTTTCGTATTTGAATTGTAATATGAGAGGGATTAATTGAAATCGCATGTTTGACGGGTGAAATCTTGAAAATCTAAGTATCCTTCGGCTTATTTTCGTATTTGAATTGCCTACAATTTTCTCACACGGATTAATTGAAATCACTCGTATTTGAATTGTCTACAATCTTGTGAGAGGGATTAATCAAATCACAAGTTTGACAGGTGAAATTCTTGACAATCTAAGTATCACAAAGCTTTCAAATCAATATTTGACCACAAATATTTTCAACAAATTCCAACTATAAATTCGTCCAAACTCCAAAAAATATCACATATAAATAACTCCATTCAATATTATTAAACTCTTTAAATTTCAACTATCCCTCAAATAATTAGTAATAATTAAACTAAAATTTTAGAAATTTTATTTCAAAATAAGCATATGTATTTACATAATTATATATATTCATTTCATTAAAATTAATAACAAACTTAACCATGCACCCAATATAAAGAAGAAGAATATAAATTTAAAGAGTGTTTTTAGTGAGACTTTTTGGAAGCTTTTATGTGGGTTTTTCTAGTATAATTTCTCTAAAATCTTGTATGAATTTATTGAAATCACAAGTTTGATGAGTATTCCCTTCACAATGGAAATGCCCCAAGAGTTTTTCAGGGTGCTAGATCCATATATGTAGCCAAAAAACTAGTTTAAATAACACAAATCAAGATTTCACCTCAAATTTTTTTAGGTGGATTCTAGCACCGGAAAATCCAAAAACTCGCAATAAAGACAACTTGTAAATTTAATAACAAAAAACAAAAACATCATAACATTTTTAAAAACCAAAACAATCTTCCTATTAAATACAAAAATATATATATATATATATATATATTATATATATATAATATATGATATATAAGAGTAATAAATAATGACTGAATGGTGGTGGGTGGTGGTTAAACGCTCCCATTGAGACCAAATTTGGTCTATAAAATTAATGATTAAAAAATATAGATGTAAGTTTTGATTTTTATTTTTCTTCTGGAAGTATAAATCTTAAACAATGAGTTGTAAAACGTTGTATAATGTAATATTAGATTGATTTCTAAACATTAAATAAAAATAAAAAATAAAAATAATGATGTTTGATTTTATAAATATTAAAGAATAAAATAAAATAAAAATACGGTTAACTAACATCTAAGTTTAAAGTTGGTTATTTTGATTCGATTTATCCATAATGATTACAAGCTTCCATGGTAATTGCATAACATCATGACATTGTTAAGATAAACCTAATCCATTATAAAAAATGTAACAATGTCAATTTAAAAAAAAAAAACTCAATCTAAATAAAATGAATTTAAATAAATGTATTTAATAAATTTAACTTAAAATAAATGTATATAAACATTTTATATACAATAATAAAATTAAACCTTTATAACATTTGCTTTATCCCACCTACTATGTTATATTTTTAAATTCTATAAAGGAATTTCATAATTTGTTATGGATTTGTCTTTAGTGTGATTTTTTGGACTTTCAAGTGTTAGAATCCTGCAGAAAAAATTGTGTATTATGTTATTTAAACTCGTTGTTTGATTGTATATATGGATTCAAAACCTTGAAAAAACCCTAGGGCCAAAATCCCTAGGGCACTTGGATTGTGCAAGGTTACCCATTAAGCTTGGGATTTCAATAAATTCCTACTATATTTTACAGAAATTAGACTAGAAAAAATCACAAGAAAAGCTTCCAACAAATCGCACTAATCTCCGAGACAAATTTGTGTTATTTAAAGTGGTTTTTTGACTCTATATATGTATTAAACACCCTCAAAAACCCTAGGCAAAAAATCCCTAGGGCACTTCCATTGTGTAGGGTTACCCATTAAGCTTGCCATTTCAATAAATTTTGGCGAGATTTTAGAAAAATTAACACAAAACCCACAAAAAAAACTTCCACAAATCAATTAAAAACAACTCAATTTACTTTAAAATATTTTACATTTAATTAATTAATAAATGAGCCGACTTCTTTGCAAATCCCTATAAGAAGATTGAAATTTTAAAATATATCTATATTTTAAGAATTTGACTTTCTGGACATTTCATCACTTTTCTGAACTTTTACCATTCACCAATTAAATTTGACCAGTCAAATTTCCCTGTGTTGGACCATCATAAATAAAAAACATATAAATCTCTATTAAAGTACTTTATTCCCAACCCATGTGAAAACGTTACGGCTTCTCGGCAAGTTGTTGGACATTCATAATCTCTTTACCTCGTTGAAAATCGCTCATTCGTTCCATAGCAGCTCTCCCTTCCCACTCCCAATCCTTTCATTCCACATCCCAAGTTTCGCAGTAAATACGAGGTTAACACTGTCAAGCATCATCATGCCTGTTGGTTCAGACAAATTTTCCTCACTTCCTAATGAGGTTCTGAGCTTCATCCTCTCTAAAGTCCCAATCAGAGAGGGTGTCAGATGCTCCGTTCTTTCGAAAAGATGGAGGTTTCTCTACACTGAAATACCCGAACTCATATTCTCTCCCTATCTCCTCTTGCAGGGGTCGGTCACACCAGATCAATTATCGATCTTCATGGCAGAGAATGCAATATCCAGCATTCTGCAATCGCATTGCTTAGATCTAGAGGCCTTTCATCTTTTCAACGACACTACAGGCACTCGCACCCACCCAGTTGATAACAAATGGGAGTTTAGCCGCGAAAGCGTATGGAAATGGGTGCAGTATGCAGCAGACAAGAATGTCCAACACCTCAACCTCAGCTATTCCAGGGTAAAAGAAATCCCACCTCCTGCCCTTTTCTTTTGCACTCATCTCACTACACTCACACTCACTACTTTCATTCTCACCCGTATTCCAACCCACTCCTCTGGATTCAATCATCTCATTACTTGCACCTTCAGAGACATACGATTGACAGATGATTCATTGGCCTGGTTTACATCGCATTGCCCACTTCTGCAAAAACTTGAAATAACTTACTGCGATGGCCTGAAGAGGCCCACCATCTCCGCTCACAACATTTTGCTTTTAGCTGTCCTGGTATGGGATCACATAGAAACTTTAACAGTCAACTGCCCCAAAATTAGAAGCATTGAGGTATGTTTGATACATGATTTAAGAGTGAATGGAGTGTTCTTTCACGAGCTTTCAGTTGGGATTGTTGCACTAGAAATGCAGTGCGAAATAAATGTGACTGGATTGGAAATGGATTCGACTTTCGCCGTGGACAGCATCTCGGCGCAAGGATTTGTTGACATAGCTGGGAGTTTCAAAGCTTTGAAAAAGCTAGGAATCCACATTTGTCCGTTGCTTGAAAGGGAAAAAGAGATGGTTGTTCCTCTTATCAACCTGCTTCAGGGGCTTCCTCATCTTGAGTGTCTGAGAATAAGTGGCTTGTTTCTTCTGGTAAGAAATAGTTTCTAAGGATATGATTATTATTTAATTTATGTGTTTTTGCTATTGAACTCAGTAGTTAAAATGGATTTCTCTTTGTAATGCAATACAGGAATTAGGTAGAGATCATATACCACCGCGTTTGAGCACTCCACTTCGCAATCTGCGGTATATGATGGTGGAAATAAACAAATTTGACAAGCGAGAAATGGATGTGATGGCTTGTCTGCTTCAGAGCGCCCCTGCACTTGAAGATCTCAGATTTGAATTGCCAGAGAAATATGAGGAGGCACAGTATACCCGATTTTTACAGGAATTTGTAGAGCCTTGGCAATTAACATCAGCACGACGCCGGTGGGTTCAGACAAAGCTTCCCCGATTCCAAATGAGCTTCTGAGCTTCATCCTCTCCAAGATCCGCATCAGACAGGCATTCAGATGCCTCCCAAATTGTAAGATCCCATTTACCTGAAATGTCATATTTGTCTATCGTCATTGAAACATGTATTTTTGAGGGTATTTATAGGAAATGTCATTTGTCTATAGCCATGACTTTTCTAGCCACTGTCTTTCAAAATCCTCGTCAGATGACAATTGAAACAGGTATTTTTGAGGAGATTCCTTGTTACATGGTAAATTTTAGGTTTAATGCATCCATTGCTATTTTATACATTCAAATCAGGACGTCTAAATGTTGAATACTTGTTATAATTATTAATATAGAACATTATGGAATCACTCAGCTATATGAATTTGTTTTCCCCCAAATAAATAAATATGTAATATGTAATTTGATTTTCCCTCACTAGGAAATAAACAAATGATGTTAAGAGATTGCTAACACAATTTAGCCTAATATTGACAAGTATGAAAATTTAATCCGCGAAAGGTCTTTGTTTAAAATTATAAATAATAAAAATAAATTAGGTCTTTGTTTAAAATTATAAACAATAAAAATAGTAAACTACAGTGAGAGATTGCTAACAAATTAACTACAAACCCAGTTTAAAATTAAGAAATAAATAAATTAGAATATGAGATTACTAAAAAATAATCAATATTTTCAATCTTATGTTGGAAAAGTTATATAATTTGTTAATTTGGTATATTGTAAGTGATTTATCTTTATTTAGTAGCTTTAATAACATTTTGTTTATTAATTTTTATCTTTAATGAGTTTTTATATGTCATTATTGTTCTTGAATTTATGCCTTACAACGTTTCTTTTATTCATGCTCGATTTTAAAGAAATGAGACAAGAAAAACTCACAGAAAAACCTTGCAAAAACTACTAAACACAACTAGCTTTTTCTTTGCAACATGTGGTTCAATTTCTAGTATATTAAGTTTGATTAATTGAGTCGAAAGGCCTCTCGAGCATGATAGAGATGTTGTAATGTAATGTTTAACATTTTCACTAAGTGAAAATAGATAAAAATAAAAATAAATAAAAAGATTAATGTAATGCAATGTAATGTAAACATTTTAACTCTGTAAAAATAATAAAATAAAAATAATTCTACAAAAAAATAATAAAAAAAATTGACCCATGGTATTCATGTGGAATATACCCTAGGGACAATTAACCGAGTCTAGATCCATTTTAACTCTAGAAAACCTCATTTAGAGTGAAAAGAGATGTGATACCTCTCAACATTTAATAAATCAAGAGTTAAAATAGATCTAAAAATAGTATATAAATTTTTAAATATAATTTAATTAATTTATAATGTTAATCAAGTATTTATATTGTTAATTTAAAATTATTTATAATTGTTCTTTTATTTAAATAATATATATAAAAAATGATATATAGTTACATTTTGATATATAGTTATAGATTTCATATTGACACTTTTACTATTTTTTAATTTTAATATATGAAAAACAATTTTTTAAATAAAGCATGTTCAAAAGGTTTTGACTTTATTTTTTAATTTTTCCCAAATTGTTTTTTTAATTTAGAAATATTGCTAAAGAGATCTAATGCTAATATAATTTAAGATTTGGAATTGTCTTTAGTGCCATTTTTTTTGACTTTAACATGTCCTTAATTAAATGGAAATTTTTGGAGTAAAAAATCTTGATTTGGTATTTAAAAATTGGTTTTTTTTATTGTATATATGGATTCAGCACCGGAAAAACCCGGTCACTTTGATTGTGGAGAGGCTACTCATCAAACTTGTAATTTCAATAATTTCCTTTGAGATTTTAGAGA
>APFE031365726.1:78802-103586 GCA_000404065.3 Pinus taeda
TATACACACACACACATATACATATACATATACATATACATATTACTTATTTATTTATTTACTTGTGTTAAAAGTTGAAAATTTAATTATTTGAGATTGTAAATATTAGTTATTGAACTTGCATTTTAATGTATAAATAGATTTAGCATTCCTAAAAACCCATAAATTATTACACATTTCAAAAGTAGAAGTTGAATACTTAAATTTTAATCAAAATTCACTTAAAATATATACAAAAGAAAATGAAAACTTATAACATTTATAATACAATTTAAAAAATAACATAACATATTAAAACAAATGCAATGAATTATTACCCCATCAATTCCCATTGCATTTAACAGGAGTGATATGGCATGTTTATCCCACCCGATGCAATCACACATAATAATATGGAAACCTACTCTCTCTCTGTGAGCTTCTAGATAGGAAAACTTAGCTCCATGTTTATATACTATAGCTATCACATTCTTTTGTCATAGGTGGTAGTTTTCCCCATGGTGCATGCTTTGTGGAGCTAGACTCCAACTGCCACAACCCAGTTTTGTGCAGCAAGTGTTGTTGGTATTATAAGGTGGTCCTAACACTAGGAGCACTAGTGTCTAGCACAATCACTTTGTGCAAAACATCAACGAGAGGAGTAGAAAAATAACAGTTGAGAACACAACCTATCAGACACTAGTGATGGTTATGGCATAAGTTTTATTAGGGGGGTGGTGACAGGAACAACTTATCCTCTATTGAAAGCAATTCCAAGCTCAGTGAGTTGACCAATGTTGTGTAATTCATTCTATGCCAAATATTTGCAACTCCTTAAACTATTTCAAATGGATAACATTTATATGGTGTATGTTGGTAGGTATATTTAGAGTGTCATGGTTTTGTGCACTAGTATTGGTGTTTTTAGTTCTCTGTGGTTGTTGAACCATGCCCAATGTCCTTCCCCCTTCATCAATTCCATGCTTAATCTTACAAGATTTTTATCTAGATTTCCTTGCCAATTGTCTTTATTTGACATTCTATTTAGTTTGTATTCTATCTTATGGTATTCCTGGTCTCCTTGTTCTCTTTGGGTTGGATGGAAATGAGATTTTGGGGGTTAATCAAAATCTCTTTCCCTAAAAAAATCAATCTTGAGGCCTATGGGTTATGGCCCACTAAGCCTTATCGGAAGCATTTCTTAGGCTTCTGCATTTAAGCATGGACTTACATTAGACTCAGAACCATATAACATTATCGGGATTTTACACTATCGAGAGCCTTACATATCGGAATTAAAATCCTTTATAATCCAATTATAAAAAGAAAACCCTGCAAAAAGCATCATTTCCGCCTTTTGGTACGACCTTCGCATAGAACCCAAGGTTGTACCTCCTTGTTGATCGTGATCGGCCCTATTGCGGGTCTTTAACACAACATATATAACTTTTCTTCCCCCGACTCTGATCTCCAATATTACAATAAAGCCGGATCTCAAGGTTTGTATACCCACATATATAAATATATCGGGTCCGCCTTAAGTTTCCATTCCTCCAATATGCCGAACTCCGCTTGGGCCTGATTGCGAATCTCCGATTTATCGGTGGTCGCTATATCGGCATCCCGACTACACTATCCATCGGCCCTCCTATCCCACGATATGCGATGAATCCATCACCGTTCGATCAACTCCGATCCAACGGCCTACATTGCATTTCCCTATCGCAATCGGCATTTGCAAAGGGTTAAGACCCGATCTATCCATGAATACTTCCGCCGATGTAATCAATCTCGACCATTGATCTTTTAGATCTAATGGTTGCTGAGTCTTCTTGGGACTTGATCTGGACCATTGATCCATATGATCCAATGGTTCCACGACATTCTGATAACTTAATCTTCTTCGGCTTTGATGGATTTTTGTGTTAAACGCAGTTCTACCACAATCTACAAAATACTCATATAAACGATATCTCATTATTCAATGGATCGCCATCATGCCTAATGATCAATCAACACACTCAAAATTGTGAATTAAACCCTCGACGCACATATAAAAGTTGGATTTCAAATCATTCATGTATATATACATAACAGAACTTGAAAGGCACAATAATATGACACGCACGCACACATAACATCAATAATGAACCTAACTTTCATTATACACAGCATGAAGATAGCTAAGGCATTTCAGTCTTAGAACAGTCTCCTATTCGACTACATCGTGGTCACTCTCTGTTACATCAGTTCTATCTCTCATGTTGAATGCGCGGGTTCATATAGATATGGAAACATTGGATTATTGGATCCAATCGTTGAAAGTATCTGATCAGATCTCTCCATGATTTTCTCTAACAAAAGCCCTAAACCTCCATAATGCATGTATGTATATAGCACATGGAAAATTACATTCATAACAAGTCTTAGAGACTTATCCATTCCATCCTTTAAATCTATTTTAAAATAGTTTTTTGCCTGTTTTTCTCCCGTGGTCCACGTCTTCCTCTTCACTCTGCTTTGGATGCCTCCCTTTGACCAAGGGTGTTGGATGCTCCTGGATCAGACTCTTGAGGCCCAAAATTTATGACCTAATGGTCATATGCTTCTCCTTGTTCTTAGCAATTCTACCAACTGCATTCTTCTGTGGAACTACCTTCATGGTCTTCTATGAGCTACAACCAAACCTTTGCAGTCACAGTCTCCTTCTGCTACATGATACCTCACCAAGCCCTCCTTACTCGGTCTTTTGGCATCCTTCACATTCTCTCCTCTGGAAGCATATAAGCACTCATGCTCTAGGTTTGTTGCAATCTTCTCACCTTCGGTTGTCATTCTCTATGTGACAGTAAGACCATAAATCTTCAGCTCTATCAATTGTACCTCGTGCTCCTCTTCTTTCACTCTGGAATCCTTTTTCTCATAAGAAAACTTTCCCTGCTCTAATATCACTTTATGGAAATGAGATTTTGGGGGTTAATCAAAATATATTTCCCTAAAAAAACTGATCTTAAGGCCTGTGGGTTATGGCCCACTAAGCCTTATCAGAAGTGTTTCTTAGGCTTCTGCCTTTAACCATGGACTTACATTAGAACCAGAATCATATAACATTATCGGGCTTTTACACTATTGGGAGTCTCACTTATCGGCATTAAAATCCATTATAATCTAATTATAAAAGAAAATTCTGCAAAAAACATTGTTTCTGCCTTTTGTTACGACCTCTGCATAGAACATGAGGTTATACCTCCTCATTGATCATGATCGGCCCTATCGTGGGCCTTTAACACAACTTATATAACTTTCCTTCCTCCGACTATGATCTTCGATATTACAATAGAGTCAGATTTCAAGGTTTATATACCCGCATATATAAATATATTGGGTCTGCCTTAAGTTGCCGCTCCTATGATATGCCAAACTTCGCTTGGCCCTGATCATTGATCTCCAATTTATCGAAAATCACTATATCGGCGTCCCGACTACATTGTCATTGGCCCTCCTATCCTACGATATGTGATGAATCCTCCATCGTTCCATCAGCTACGATCCAACGGTCTACATTGATCACCCTATTGCAATCGACATTTGTAAAGGGTTAAGACCTGATCTGTCTATGAAGACTTCCGTCGATGTGATCAATCTCAACCATTGATCTTTTAGATCTAATGGTTGCTGAGTCTTCTTGCGACTTGATCTGGACCATTGATCCATATGATCCAACAGTTTCAGGGCATTCCAGTAACTTAATCTCCTTCCCCTGTAATGGATTTTTGCATTAAATGCAGTTCTGCCACAGTCTACAAAATACTCATCTAAACGATATCTCATTATTCAATGGATCACCATCACGCCTGATGGTCGATCAACACACTCAAAATTGGGAATTAAACCATCGGCACACACATATAAAAGTTGGATGTTAAACCATTCACACATATATACATAACAGAACTTGAAAGGCATAATTATATGACACGCAGGCGCACACAACATCAACAATGAACATAACTTTCATTATACTCAGCATGAAGATAGTTAAGGCATTTTAGCCTTAGAACAGTCTCCTATTCAATTACATCGTGGTCACTCTCTGTTACATGAATTCTACTCTATGCTCTCTATCTCTCCTGTTGAATGCGCAGGTTCATATATATATGGAAACATTGGATTATTGGATCGGATCACTGAAAGGATCTGATCAAATCTCTCCATGATCTTCTCCAACAAAATCCCTAAAGCTTCATGATGCATGTATGCATATAACACATGGTAGATTTCATTGACAACAAGTTTTCAAGACTTATCCATTCCATCCTTTAAATATGTTTTCAAACAAAATTTTCCCTATTTTTCTGCCCTGGTCCACATCTTCCTCTTCGCTTCGCTTTGGATTCCTCCCTTTGACTAAGGGTGTTGGATGCTTCTACATCAGGGTTTTTCTCATGCTAGTCTCTTGTGATAAAGCACGCCATGCCCCCACACAGGATGTGTTTTCGCTAGGATTTTGGTGTTAGAGGGTCTCAAGGTCGACCATGAGCTGAATTCTAAGAACAACATGCAACAATTATTTTTCACCCATCCACTCCTTTAGAAATTTGTGAAAAAATATCTTAGCTTGAAACCTTCACCACTAATGACCACCAAGCCTACTCAGGTTCAAAATTCCAAGTTGAAGTGGCCAATCGGATTCTTGACATTGGTCATATGAGGGGAAGATGAAGTCAATATTTGAAATCGGTAACCCTCCACTAGAAAATGAAAACACTATTGGGTAGGGTTTTGAAGGAAAACCATGATGAACACAATGAAATCTTCTCCTTTCTAAATGAAATTCAACAACTTGAACATCACCAATTTTCTTGTCTTGCCAATCTTGATTCTTGGCTAACTCACATAGGAGTCCATCTCAATTGTTGCCTAAAACCTCTAGCCCTAGTGGGTACTAGTTCCTAGGATCTAACCTTAGTTACTTTATCACATACATGACATCATATTTAGCCTCTCAACGTATATCTTTTCATTTTAGTAGTATAACTTATTTTAGTAGTTATGAATAAAGTTGTGTTTTTCTATATTTTGATAGACCTAGACTATTATCCATTATAAAAAGTATTAATTTTACTTGTAGTAAACAATGATAGGAATCAATTGAAACAATGGTAACTCACTTTGTATAAAGTCATTTTAAGCAATAAAATTTTTCGTAAACAAAAAAATAAACAAATAACATAAAATTGACAAAATAAAAATAAAATAACCCAAAAAAATAAAAGTGGTTGATTTAGATAAAAAGTCCTAACATAATATTTCTAAATATTTCTAAATAGTCACATAGATATAGGTTTATAACATAATTCACAATTTATTAGTGCTCCTTCATATGACTATCAAAGTAATAGTGAAATACTATTAAAATTTCATGAATTTATGATTAATAATCGAAGTTTAAGTGTTACTCTTTATCTCAAGTTGGAGTATATTTTTATCCAACCCTTCCATAACAAAATGTTACGGAAGTACGTATACTCTAATTGAAAAGTGTAAACTAAATACACATCTCAGAAATAAATTATTCTAAATATAATATTGCCTTTTTAATTTTTAGAGTGTTCAAAATTAGTGAACAAAAATAAAAATATTCATAACTAAGTACACATTTTAAAATAAATTGATCTAGATAAAATATTGTCTTTCCAAATTTTACAATGGAAAAAATTATTGAAAAAAATAAAAAAACATTAATATCAAGCTATATTTAACATTATCAAGGTATATTTAATATCTTCAAGGGAATTTAAAAGTATTATAATGAAAATGTAAATCTTGACACACAAGTTTATAATCAAACTTTTTGTAACACTCATATTGAAGGAATTTGGTTGTGAATCTATAAGGTGATTGAGCACTTCATATTAGATTAATATCTCAAGCATATCAAAATCATGATTATATATAGGAGTCATGTTTGTTTTAAATCTCATTAGAAAATAATATTTTTTCATAGACTTTGAGGTCAGTATTGAAAATTGGAAATTATATCAAGATCTCTAAGGGCTATGAATATTTAAATCTTCTTTATATGTCTTTAGGAACACACAAATTTGGTACGTTTCCATCAATTCCTTATTGTTAAGCTAATTAGAAATCTATAATTCCTAAGGTCCATGCAAACACAAAGGAAAAGGATGACAAAGTGGATTTAGAGTGTAATTCCTATTGCATAGATCTCGCGATTACATGGGTTATTTTTCCTTCTCCATATCATACATAAGAATCACACTTATGTTCTTCCAAGTATTATGTTTGTAATTGATTTCATTAAAGTAGAGGGAAAGAGATGTAAGCATAATTCTAAGATATTTGGAAATTAAATCATCGTCACTTCAATGTTGATGTCTCTCATAAGAAAAGAGGAAAGTGAAAGGGTGTGATAGATAAATATTCATAAAATTAAGGAAAGGAGAATGAACATAATAAGGAATTGATGAAGAAAAATATCGAATGAATATAAGATCACAATTCTTACTATAGTAATACCAATTTTACATTTTGTGATATTTACAAGCCCCATTTGTACAAGCTCATACATAACATTAATAAAAACCATGTAATTTCTCATTGATATTAATAAAAAAATTATGCTAAACCAAAATTAACATATTTACATGTAAAACAAATAAAAATATGCATTATATTTATGGTGAATTTGATAAAACCTATACAAGATTAGTGGATTGTTAAGGGATTTAGATCTTATTAGGAATATTAGTTTTCTGTGCCAAGATCCTCCTCATATTAGAAACAAAATGTTATTCATGTACTTAAGGACTCATGAGTTTTTTAAGGGAAAAATGAATTTTTATGTTAATTTTATGTTAATTTTTAAGATAAATAGCAAATTGAACAGAAGCATAAAATGTATCGAACATCACCAAAAACACATCACAATAGGATCATGATGAAGGAGTTCACCCCTCCTAGGCTACATCTCCTTGGTCTAGCTTCCAATGGCTTGGGCCTCTCTATTATGCTCAAATATGTAAAAATTTGTGTTTACAATGCTCAAATGATCTTGAAACCTACTCCAATGAGTCTAGAATGTCCAAAAATGGCTACTTATGCTCTTTCTACACCCAATTTGGTCAAGCAATGAAGAAGTTATGACCTCTCCTAGTTTCTTCACTATTTACTCCACAAATTGCCCAAAATCCAACATCATCCTACTATTTCACCTCATTTTCCGCTAACAGGCCATCAAATCCAAGAAAATCTAGGCGAATTTTTCAGATGGTTAATTTTGTTACCGACGCTTAAAAATTAGAAAATATTGACATACGAGGGGGCCATGCACCTAGGGGACAGCCCCTAGTGCTCGTCCCCTCCCTCCAACGGTTACATAATTGTTGTGGGAGCTTTCACATCCCAAAGGCCCGGCGGTTAGAGTTGGTTCTCAGTGACGACGGTCAACGAGGTATTCTAGGTTGGCGGTTAGCATGACCATCAACACAGTGTTCACATGGGGGTAGTGAAGTCCACTTGACCCCCCAAACGTTTGTGGCATCAATGTTATGTTAGGATCACCGTAATGGGTTCAGTAACAACCCCGAAGTGCAATAGTAATGATATTTGTTGTGTGTTGGGAGGTCAACGGTTCATCTCCCACTGCCTTTGCTCAGTCTATAGCCATTTTTTCGTGGCCTCGCAGGTTGCCACGTGGTGGCCTCCCGCTGGGCGACGTGTTAGCCTGTGGTTGGCCACTTCACTAGCCAATAAAAAATGCACAAATTTCAACCAACACAAAGGTTCCACTTGGCATGACTTGATTTACAGAGGAAGCTTTGACTCATTCAACTGCCACATACCCTACCCAGTTAGAACTACATCTGTAGAACAGACTGCTGACTGGGCTATCCAATTTTTGAAAATTCTTGTATTTCATATAGTGGATAGAACTCTTTTATGGAGTCATACAGAGTCCATTTTTCACAAAAGAAGTTATGCCAAATTTTGGATGACGAGAACTATGAGGTCTTTCTAGTTCCATACCATTATGATGACTTTGATTTTTGAGTATAATTCTAAGCACCTGATAATTCCTCACCACTGGAAGCCTTTTGGACCTAAAAAGATCACTTTCAGTTATCCATCAGGTGAGGGTACAGTTCCCTCACCTTTTCAATCTCTACCCATTTGGTTTTTAAAGGATTTTTCCCTTGACCCCCACTTGAAGATAGTAAACACTTCCTCTTTTCGATGTCCTTGTTCTTCTGTTAAGTATAGTGTCTTGCTAAATCTCATCAAGAAATTCTGGGGAAAAGTCTTCAATAGATGGAATTTGAATATTCTCTCCTTGATCTTCAATCAAAGGAAGCTCATACAACCTTAAGTTCTTAACGTTAACAACAACGTGAATTTTCATAAATGAAGGAAAATCTAGCCTAAAGGCATTGTTACTGATCTTTTCCAAAATTCTGAATGGACCATATCTAATTGGTTTTAGTTTTTTACCTTCTCCTTGGAGCGTCTCTTTGCTAATGTGAAGCCAAACTTCATGATCGACTTGGAACTTTTGATCTACATGATGCTTTTCATGCCTTGCTTTCTACTTTCCTTGGCTCTTTTCAATCTATTCTTGAACTTTTTGGTGTACCAATTGGATTTGTTCAATGAATTTTCTTTATTTATATATGCCACTATGACCATTAATAGAAATATCTTTGCCAAAAATGAAATCCGAAGGATATTTAGGCAAGTATCCAAAACAGGCCTCAAATGGTGATGTTTGAGTTGAAGACTACTTGGACTGGTCGGAATCATGTTGAATATAGTGCAAATGTTCATCCCATAACTTCGGATGCTTGTTGCAATATCGATGAAAAATATGCATCACTATTTTGTTCACCACCTTTGTTTGACCATCCATTTGTTGATGAAAATTTGGACTCTTCTTCAATTTGGTGTCCATGAATCCCCACAAGCTTGACCAAAAATTCCCAACAAAGAGACAATATTGATCACTAACAATGGATGTGGGAAATCCAAAATGCACCCATACATTCTGAAAGAATAACTGAGTAGTATGTTCAGCTATAACTTTGTTTTTACATGGCATCAATATACACATTTTGTTGAGCCTATCCACAACTACATACAAATAATCATGACCTGTTTTTGACAATGGAATACCTCCTACAAAATTCATAGAAGCACACTCCCACAGTCATGAAGGAACTGGAAGTGGTGTGTACAATCCTAACTTCCTATTGTTACGCTTATTGATTTCACATAATGAACATCCTTTAATAAAAGGTGACACACTTTCAAGCATATGATGCCAATAACAATACCTCTGTAGATGTGCCACGATCTTACTTACACCAAAATGACCATCAATAAGAGAATTATGTGCCTCTCTTATTATTTTAACTCTTTCTCCCTCTAGATTAC
Source organism: Pinus taeda (assembly GCA_000404065.3). NCBI lineage: Eukaryota > Viridiplantae > Streptophyta > Pinopsida > Pinales > Pinaceae > Pinus > Pinus taeda. The sequence goes on from APFE031365726.1 coordinate 88,232, forward strand.
AAAGCTTCCCAAGATGGTACAACAATTTATCATGCAAATGATAATCCAATTCCTCTACTTGGTTACCTTGACTCAAGCTTGCATAAACATTTTGAAAGTCATTTTCTAATACATATTTCTTAATATAAATTTCATGCAAAATAGAATTATGCTTGAGTAAAATAGATTCACTAACAATAGGCATAGAAAGCATATCAACAACTTTATTGTAGATACCTTCTTATAATTAGCAAGTGGAATTGTTGAAGCAAACCAATCCATCGGAGGTGCCTTGATTGCTGCAACTTTGATTGAGATTGCAAGTATTGCAATGGTTGATGATTAGTGTGAATGATTTTTTCCTTACCCATCAAGTAGTGTTTCCACTTTTTCACACTTTTTACCAATGCATACAATTTCTTATCATATTTAGGATAGTTAATCACTGAACCATTAAAAGTTTCTGAATGAAAATAGATAAGCTTACCATGTTGCATGAGGATTGCACCCATGGTGTATTCTGGAAGTGCAAGTATTGGAGTTGAACTTATCTTTTCCTTCAATGATCAAAGGCCTTTTGTTGTTTCTCTCCCCACTGAAAAACCTTTTTCACACATGTCAATGCATGCAAAGGAGTTGATATAGAAGAAAAGCTACCAATGAATTTCCTCCAATATTGGGTTGCTCCCTAAAAATTTCTTACCCCAATAATTGTATTGGACCTTGGCCAATTCAAAATGACATCAACCTTGGATGGATCTATTTTCAACTAACCTCCTCCAAAAATGCGACCCAAGTAAAGCAAAGAAGTTTTTCCAAACTCACACTTTGACATCTTAAGATACAATTGTTCTTTCTTCAAGACATCAAGTACATTTCTTACATGCATGACATGTTCATCATGAGATTTATTGAAAATTAAGACGTCATCTCAGTAGACTATAACAAAGTCATCAAGAAATTGCCTCAACACATTATTCATCACACACATGAATGTAGCAAGAGAATTACATAAACCAAAAGGCATAACGAGCCATTCAAACAAACCTTGCTTTGTTTTGAATGTTGTCTTCCAAATGTCTCCTTCAACTATTCTAATTTGATGGTAGCCACTCCTTAAGTCCAACTTACTAAAATACTTTGCATCTTTCAATTGATCAAGTTAATGATTTATTCTAGGTAGTGGGTAACAATTCTTTACCATAATTTTGTTTAATGCACATAAGTCCACACACATCTGCCACGTTCCATCCTTCCTTGGCATAAAGACAATAGGTCACCACATGGAAAGGAAGATGGCCTACTGATTCCTTTATCCAACAACTCTTGAATTTTCTTTTTAATTTGTTCACTTTCCATCACTGATATCCTGTACATGCCAATGTTAGGAAGAGGACAATCTTGTTGCAACGGTATCTCATGTTGGATTCCACTCTTGGAATGAAAACCTTTTGGTTCCTAAAACATGTCACCATATTGGTTAACTATATCAACCAATTCAGATTTCAATTTTAAATCACAACCTTTAAAAGCTTCATTATCAACATCATTCCTAGGTTTTATCATTAGAAGGACAAAATTCTTGCTCGAATTCACTAGTCTTTTCATCTCCCCTGTATTAACAAGTGAAAGATTTAGTTTCTTGTTATGAGCTCTCACAATATATTCTACTCCATCTTTGAACAAATGGTATTTGTTTTCATGTCTATGGAAGATAGATTTTTTGTCATAGAGGTACGGGCTACCCAAAACTATTCCACATATGTCTAATGGCACAACCTCAAGCTCCACTTCATCTATGAAATTTGTAGTAATTGCAAATGTCGGTTTACAGTTTCTAGTAACTTGCAATTGTGCATTATCACAGACCCATCCAAGTGGACATAGTTTATGATGTGGAATGGTTTCCAAGTTTAAACTTTTGACAATGTTTTCAGAGATAAGATTGGCTTGAGAGCCATTGTCAAAAATTGTGTCAATCTTGTTATGTTTTGAGATGACCCTTATGTGAAAAAGTTCTATCCTCTTCTTTTGATTTGGAGTTTCATTGTGTGAATTTGAAGTACTAGTGCTAGCAATGGATTCTTTTCCTTTTATACCTGTGGTTGTAATTTTAGTTTCATCACCAAAATCAGATCCTAAATCATGTTGAGTGGTTGCAGTTGTCTTTTGTTTTCACTTGTTGTTGATTTTTTTTGGTTTCATTTCGGGATGAAGCTTCCAACAATGAGCTTCATTGTGACCCTATTTGGAACAATGTTTTCATGTTAATTTCTCTCTTTCTTTCATGATAGATGCATTTTTATTTCCCTTCCCTTTCAAACCCTTTTCTTTTCCTTTACTCTTAAATGGATTTTTACTACCTTCTTCTAGATTGCTTTTCCCCCTTGCCTCAAGGTGAGTGGCTTGCACACACACACACCATCTAGATTATTGGGATTAAAAATTAATATAGTATGCCTAAGGTAACCATGTAAAATACCTATGTACTTCAACAATGTGTCTAGTGATTGCAAATCTACACCTAACATTAGAGACCGTTTTCTGAATTCTTGGGTGTAATATTCCACATTTTGACCATTAAGTTGTCAAAAATTCTACCAATTCATGATGGATTTCTGCATATAAACTAGAGGGTAGAATTTTATTTTAATTGCAACAATGAAATGAAACCAAGAAATTGAGATCTTATCCTATTTTTTATCTCCTCTTGTGTCTTTGATTTCCACCATAATAGTTATACACCGTCCATTCTCAAGGAAGATAACCAAATCTTTATGTCATCCTTTTGAAGGTTTTGAATTCTGCAATATACCTCCAACTGACGAATCCAATTATCAAGCTTCTTTGCATTCACTTCACCATTATACATGGGTAGCTCAAATTTAACATCAACTTTTAGTAAGGGTGATTTACTAGCTCCTTTTGAGGTATTTTGATGAGTATGAGTAAAGGTTGTGTTAGTGGAAGAGGGTGAAGATGTTTGTGAAGAAGAAGATGAAGAAGATGGTGGAGAGGTTGCAGTTTTACCTCAATTTCCATTAGCTCATTTTCGATTGCCTCCATTTCCATTACCTCCCCTCCTAAAGAACCTTCTCATTTGGGAGGTTTGGAGCTTTCACCCTGCAGCCTAGTATTCCTCTCTTCATAGAGGACATTTACCATCTCTATCATATCAAATAAATCCTTCCTGAACACCTTCTTATCTTCTGTCATGTTTGTAGGTTATCCTTCATGAGACATTTTCTCTACAGTCTCAACTACAACTTGAGGATGAACAGGTGTTGGAGATTGTGGCAACCTTGCCCTCGTTCCACTTGACCCAACTTCAGGGCTTCCAACCATCATCCCTTCTCCTCTTTTGAGTTTTAACCTTGTAAGCATGGCATAAAATTGAAAAAATTTAAATCCTTCTTTCACAAAGAAAACCTAGTGCTCTAATACCAAAATGATCTGATTAAGAATATTAATTTGTTGTGCTAAGATCCTCCTCAAATTAGAAACAAAATTTTATTCATATGCTTAAGTGTTCATGAGTTTTGCAAGTGAAAAATGAGTTTTTATGTTAATTTTACGAGACATTTTAACATAAATAAGAGACTGTACAATAGCATAAAAATGTACAGAACATCACCAAAAATACATCACAACAGGAACATGATGAAGGAGTTCACCCCTCCTGGACTACGTCTCCTTGGTCAAGCTTCCAATGGATTGGGCCTCTCTATTATGCTCAGTTGTGTAAAAGGATGTATCTACAATGCTTAAATGTTTCTAAAAACTTCTCCAATGTGTCCAAAATGTCAAAAAATGGCTACCTAGCCTCTTTCTGCACCCAATTTGGTCGAAAACTAGAGAAGTTATGACCTCTCCTAGTTTCTCCACTTTTCACTCCACAAATTGCCCAAAATTCGGGATCATCCTACAATTTTCCCCCATTTTCTCCTAACGGCCAATCAAATCCACTGAAATCAAAGTGTAATTTTTGGATGGTTAATTTTCCACCAAGGACTAAAAATAAAAAAAATATGGACATATGGGGGGGGCCACGCACCAGGGGCTTGCCCCCGGTTCTCGCCCCTCCTTCCGATGGTCAGATAATTGTTGTGGGAGTATTCACATGCCAAAGGACCTGATCGTTAGAGCTAGCCGTTGGAAACGATCCTCAGTGAGGTGGTCAAGGTTGGTGGTTTAGTGTGACCATCAACATAGTGTTCACATGGGGGTAGTTAAGTCTACCCGAGCCCCAAAACCTTTGCAACGTCAACATTAAATGTTAGCACCACCGTAATGGGTTAAGTAACAACCCGGCGGTGCAATGATAATGATGTTTATTGTTTTTTGGGAGGTCAAAGGTTTGAGTCTCGCTAGATCTACCTGGTTTAGAGCCAATTTTTGGTGGCCTCTCCGGCTGCCATGTGGTGGCCTCTGGCTGGGCCATGACTTAGCTCATGGTTGGCCACTTCACCAACCAATAAAAAAAACACAAACTTCAACCAATACTAAGGTGCCACTTTGCCTGACCTGATTCACTGAGAAAAATTTGACCAACTCAACTACCACATACGCTTTCTAGTCAGCACCATGTCAGAAGTACAAACAACTCACTGGGCTATCTATTTTTTTGAAAAATTTCTTGTTTGGAAAAGTGGACAAAAATCATTCGTGGAGTCATACAGAGTCTGTTTCACACAAAACAAGTTGTATTTGATTTAGGATGATGAAAACTACACATTCGTTTAGGTTCCATACCACTCTGATGAGCTTGATTTTTGAGCATAATTCTAAGCACCTTATCAGATTCGCATTCAAGTATAAATTATAATTTTTTTCCTAATTACATATTCCCTTAATATTGATGTAGCAATCTACATACTAAGTGGTTGAGATGCCAAAATTTTTCCTCAAATAACAATCAAATATTAGATAACAATGGTATACCAATATGATTTTTGAATTTTTTACGTGATTTAAAGAGAGAGAATATTATATGAACATTAAGAAAGTGAGTGTAGGTCTAATTTATGAAACTAAATTAGAACATATATTTGATTATCAACTCAGACTAGTAAACTTAGAAACATGCCAAAATATATGGATCTTAGATATATTTAAATTAGTAATCCATTTTGTAGAATTTGAAAAGTTGAATGCATGTTGGATAACAAAACAATGATTCTGAAAAGCAAGTAAAGAAAACATTTAGATAAACTCTATGAAAGCATATATATAATTGGTCAATGAGATTAGTATATTTTATAAGATGAAGAAGAGGCTTTTCTCTAAGGGTCTTGGTTGTCCTTCCACATTCCGTCTATAATAAAATTTCCAGACATCTAAGAAAGCATGATGAAATGTAACTATGAAAGCATATAAGAAAGTGAATCTTGATTCCATCCAGTCCTACTTCATGGAGAAGAGGCTCTTTTTTAAGAGTCCTAGTTGTCCTTCCACATCCAAACTAATTATTGAAAGGAGATCAATATGCACACAAAAAAACATGGCCATAACATGAATTCATACTGAAATTATCTAAAAGGATTTACAACAATGAAATAAGATGAACATCCAGAGTTAAGACTAGTATATTCACAACTATGAGCATTACTCTATAACAAAGTGTACTTAGCTCAGAATGGTGGCCCTCCACCTTTGCCTAGTACACCCTTAAAACAATCAGCTACCACACTCCATTCAAATCATACAATATGCACAGGAAATTTATAGAACAAGTTTCAGTCTTCAATTATCTTCAAAAAGTAACAACCTCCAAAATCTTCAGGGTCCTTTCTAACTACAAAAGCTTTGTTTAATTAGGCCAAATCATAACAAGAAAATCTAAAAAGGTTGTAGAAACTAATAATTATCTTAATCTACCTCACAAGGTTGAATTCATGAGTTAGTTACACAAAATATGGGTGAATCCCATAAAATCATAAAAAGCCCATTTTTCAAGGGATTTTCTAAGCAACTGGTCAAGTTTGACCAGTGTTGACAAGCACTAATATAGTTAATTTTGTTCGATCCAATAGGTGTTCATCCATCTGTGGTTCCCATAGTTTCCAGATATGTCTTCGGTTTGAGCCCAAATTTCCTGCAACCATGACTTTGAACGAGCCACTACAAGCCTTTCCAATTCTATCAAAATTCAATTCTAATGCTCAATTTGTACTAAAACACTTAAAAATCAAAAGACATAATTTAGTTACCTTCATATTCATTAGAAGACATAAAATATGGTGAAAATGATAGAAAATGTATGATAAAGATGGAAAAGCTTATGTAATAGGTGTGGCAGAAAGAGTTAAAATTGAGAGCTAACACTCCCCCCTGTTGATTTGGAAGCATGTCCTCATGCTCATCTGGTCTTTCTGGACCTCATTCTTCCCTTAGTGACTCATGTGGTGGCCTTTGTTTGTGCTTCATGAAGAATTATAACAACCCTATCCATTTCCTCTTATGTTAATTCAATTGGAGCTGCCCTTTATTTTCCTACTCAAAGGATCTTGAATTTGAGCACATTTAAGGAATAACTAAAGTCTTTGACATGTGAATCATTTCCATTACCATACTTTTGAAGGTGTGTCCCAAAGCCTTCTTCGATGTTGAAAAATGGTATTAATTTTCTTTATGTGAATCCTATTAATGTACTTATGCAAACCATACCTTTGTATCAACCAAGTTATAATTTCCATTTCTTAATGCTTGGTAACCAAAACCATTCTTCTTGCCCAATTCATGATATTGATGGGACATGAATATTCTTTCCCAAAATCTTTCCAAAACAATGGTCATTCTATTCTAGAAATTCCGGTGAAGTTGAAGCAATTTGCACATAAAGTTACATTGTAAAAATAACAACAATCTTTTTTAACCATTTTCTCATAAACTACAAACTGGGTTTCTTTGAAATTGTAACAAACCTAATTCACATTGTTTTTTCTTCTTTCCTTACTTATGGTATTCTAGACTATGTTCATGTCTTAATAATCTTCCCTGATTTTTCTTAGTAACTATGATGAATCATAATATCTCTATTATGTTTTGGGAATGTGCAAGCTTGTCTCTAGGCTATGGTAAAAGGTGTTTCAACCTTGCTAGCACTATAGATGTATATATATGTTTTGTATGTGACATGTAGTAAGAGTGACAATACATTAACTTACGCCCTTTTGCAAATGCTTTTTCCACCACATGGAAGTGCAATCTATACATATCCCATGGTTATGAATGTTTCATGATGTGTCGTTGTACCCACACAACTATTGCAATGCTGGCTTGGAAAATACATCATTTTCTGCATTGGAAGATGTGGACTCTTTCAATACACTTTCAATACACCATGGCTGGAACCCACACATCTATCCCATGGGCACGCGCACTTAGGGTCGAGTTTGTTGAGGTGGTTTCAAAGGCCCAAATCAATCATAGGTCAATCTACTTCCCAAAACCTCCCTTCCAACCCTCGCTTCATTTTGACTACCCTCCTTTGTTGTTTCTTTTACCATTTTTCTCCTTCTGGCGAGAAGATTTGAAGAAGGGTAAGAGGCCTAGATCCACATTAGTGCTACGACTGCTTCTTGCACTCTAATTTCATAATCATACAGCTCGATCATCTGCCTTTGGCCACCTAATGACAGAATTTCGAGTTTCCACTATAACAGTTTCGGCTTGGCTTCCATTCTCGGTGAGAAAGGGTAATTATCGTTCCTAGGTTATACTTTTCGCTAACGTTAATTTTTTTATTTTTCAGCTGTAACAATTCTTGGTTAATTTTGATTTGGATAGTTTTCCTTTATGTGGTAGAAGGGATTCCAAGGTTTCATGGCTAGTAAAATCCATAGTGTAATGGTGCCTCTCGTGGTCTTAGGCAATATTCCTTCTAAGATTCCATGAGAAAACCCCACTTCTAGGTTTAATTTCTCTTCTTCTTATCTTTTTTTCCTATTATTTTTAACTCATATCCTATGATTTTCCTAGCAGGATTAGAGTACAATTCTGGGTTCTTGTGGCTTGATAGGTAACCCTTAATCTCTTCCCCTCGGTAGGGTTTGTGCTAAGTCTCATGTATATTTTTCTTTTTGTTGTTTCGCTAATGGTTATGCTCGTTGTTATTTTAGGTAAGCACTCGGACGACTAGTTTAACGCACCAATATGTGGATCTAATGCATTTAATTAATCATTTACATCTGCTTGACATGTTGGTGGATTTCAGCCCTTCTTTTGTTGTCCTTGGTTTTTCCGCTTACGGCTCTGTCTCCATTGACCTTGTCTCTCTGGGTGTGGATATTTGTAAGATTCGAGGTCTCGGCAAAGCTGGGATATGCACTTAGATTGCTTGAGCCCTTGAGGTTTCGACCTATGACGTCTAGTTTTCCCAGGCCTTGATGGATGAAAATTTCATAGCTACGTTGCAGCGATAGTGTTCTTGTTTATATAGTTTAAGAAAACCTACAGTCCAAATTTCAGTTTAACGTTTTTTGTTGTTGTGAGGAGGGGGACTATGTTGGATGTATGTGAGTTTTGAGGGTCGCCTTGGTCGTGCTGGTCACACCCTCTGATTCCCTTCGATATGAAGTAAGAACAGGACTGAGAAAAACCTACCGATGTATGGTGAATGTATAATTTTAAATTTCCTTAAATTTATGGGAAAATTGGTTCAATTTTTTTGTAGTTCCAACGCTGTTAATACCTTTCATTTTGACATGGATTCCTCAGTTATGTCACACATGTTCTTACATAGGAATAATGACTAAAATATTTATGTCGACGTCCTTAGTTTTTCATGCTTCTTTTAGTTCTTATTCAATTCTTCTAGATAGATCTTTGTATGAAAAAATGGTTTATGACTGTAAGCTATCAATCAACTACTCTATCCATACATAGTTTTGGGTACATGTATAATTCATATGCTTTGAAATTACCTGATATCAAAGTTTGTGCATTTCTTATTAATGATATTCTCTAAAGAGTTTCATATATCCCCTTCTATTTCCCTACACTTTCTTTTAAATGATATGCATGCCCACTTAAATAAAATTATGTTTACTTACATAAAAACTTACGGTATTACTTTTCTATAGTATTTTATTCCTAGATCTAACTCAACAGTATTTTTGAGTCTCTTTATGAATCTATTTATGAAATTATTTCCTTGAAAATGAATATTATTATAGTTATAGTGTATTGAATAGTATTTCAATTTCAAGGTATTAACATGTCATCTAGCCTACAATAATCATTCTCCAAAATTATTTGAATCGCTTAGTAATTAGATGACATTAGAGTAACATATTAGCTATATTGTGGGTCTGTAGGCATGACATAACTTATCTTAGATTTAAATTTGGGGTTTTGTGAGTGATAAAAACAGAGAAGTCTATTTCCTCCTCACCAAAATAGCTCTATTATACAATCCCCTTCTCCCACATGTAAATCCTGGAATGGATTGTCAACCAACTCTTCTAGGTTTATTTGCCCCTTTCCATATCGTGTTTACACAAGTATCCAACCATGTGCTATGCAAATAAAATCGAATAACTACCTATACTCATTATTTTAAAAATATTCAAATGTTTAAAGGCATAGTTTCCTACTGCAAACACTTTCAAATTTGTTTGTCATGCATTTTTTGTATCTACTTGATTCATGATTCACACAGATTCCTACATGTTTTTAGCTAGGATATTTCATAATACAAATACACAGTTTCTTTTGAATACAGCTATAAAATTACATACATGCATTTCTTTCTATCTATTCAACTCCACTAGTTAGCTAATCTCTATGCATGTATTTCATCAAAGCTGTAAATGTACAGTTTCCTATTCCATCTATTTATAAACTTATACACCATGCATTCAACATGCTACCCACATACTATTGATAATTTTACAACTTAGATAATTAATGTAACTACAATTGGTACCTAACCTTCAACATGCACATAATACAATCTAATATCCAAAGTATAGTTCATAATTTCTGACCCATACACTCCAGAATGGAAAAACAATGGTTGACTACAGGAGACCTCCCAACCTTGAATCCTCAGATTTCCCCGAGCTATCATAACTTGATAGGCATGAGTATCGACTACTCAACCATCATAATGCTTATTCAACATTATTATGTTCACATATTTTTTCCCATGGGAGCATCTTGCCTTCATGGGTTTTGTTTCCCCTTAGCCTAGGCTTTTATACTTTTTTTCCTTAAAGCTTAAAAACCTACTTTTTCTTGCAACGCTTTTATTCCTGGTCTTTATCTCCCACAAGATGGAAATATTATATATATATATATATATATATATATATATATATATATATATATTATATATATATATATACTTTTTTTTTATTTAATAAAAATAATGATGAATCTGATTCCTCTCAGATTTTGACAAGTTTCATCCTCTACTCTTGTGTTAGCCAATGAAATTTCTAGCATAAGATCAGTAGCATTATTAACAAAAACTTAGAAATCCAAACATACATGTTTATCACATCCTAGTATAGTCATTGCTGCAACCATTACACAACTAATTAAGTTCTTAAAAATGGGAGGTGTTACATCGTCCCCCCCTTCAAACTTGATACCGTCCTCGGTGTTTTATTCATGAGAAAATAATTCAGGATAGGCGACCTTCATGACCTATTCATTTTCCCAGGTTGATTCCTCAGTAGTAAAGTGCTGCCACTACACTTTAACCTCAAAAATGACCCAATTCCACAATACAGTTTCCCTCTGTCCCAAAATGCAGAGTGGTTTGGGCAAGAAATCTCCTTTGGGCTCCACCTATAAAAGATGCCAATCAATTATATGAGATTTTTCATGCACATATTATTTTTAATAGTGACACATGAAATACATTATGTACTTTAATATGAGTAGTTAGAGCTAACTGATATACTACTGGACCTATTCGATCCAGTACATCAAATGGGCCACAGTACCGTGGTGCCAATTTAGCACAACTGCCAATACGCAAAGTACTCTTGTGAAGCTTGATTCTCAAATACACATGTTCCTTGATTTGAAATTCCTTAAGTTTCCTTTTCTTATCTACAATATATGTTTTTGACAATCTTGAGCGGTTTTAATATTTTGCTGAATTTTTCGCATTGTCTCTTCCATTTCACCCAAGAGCTTGGGTCCAAGGATCAACCTATCCTCTAGTTGACTCCAACTGAGAGGGGTACAACACTTTCTTCCATAGAGAGCCTCAAAAGGGCTCATTTTAATGGAAACCTGATAACTATTGTTATAGGCAAACTCAGCTAAATGTAGATAGTCTTCCCATTTTGCAGCCTTGTCCATCACATACATTCGAAGCATGTCTTCCAAGACCTGATTCTTTCTTTCTATTTGACCATCCATGTACGGGTGCTATGTTGTACTGAATTTCAATTTGGTACCAAAATTTCCAAACAATGATTTCCAAAATTTTAAAGTAAACTTTGCATTCCAATATGATATGAGAATTTTCAGTATACCATGTAATCTGAAAATATCTTTCATGAAGATATTTACAATTTGTGTTGTTCTAAAGGTGGATTGTATAGGGATAAATTGTGTTACTTTTGTTAGTACAGCTACTAGCACCATAATGGAATCATGTTGGTATGAGTTCTTGGTAATCCAGTTATGAAATCCATAGAAATAATTTCCTACTTCCACTATGGAATAAGTAATGAATTCACTAGATCTGCTAGATGTTGATGTTTTACCTTCACTTGTTGGCAATGCAGCTACCTTGCCAAGTAATTAGCCACCTCCCTTTTCATTTTGGCCCAATTTTTTTTTTCCATAAAGCAATTATCATTTTATGGTATCTTGGGTGGCCTGGATATGGCTCATGATGTTACTCATCCAAAATTATATGCTTGGGAGGGTAACTATTAGGAATGACCCATCTACCTTGGTAGGTGATCAATCCTTGGGGATTGATCACATACCTTTTTATTTTACCTTGATGTATTTGTTTATGCAATTCTTGGTATTGTGGGTCTTGTTGACCATCTAACCTTACCTGTTCCTCAAAATTCGTTGTTACACTTACTCCCATGTGTGCGACTAAAGCATGAGAATGTCGAGTTAATGCATTAGAAATATTGTTCTTCATCCCTTTAATATGCTTAATTTCAAATTCAAATTCGCTAAGGAAGGCTAGCCACCTTTCCTATCTCCCCTACTCCCTAAGGTAGAGGCCTCAGCGAAGCTCTTCTTTACTTCCATGAATGTTTAATGTTTGCGCTCCAATCAAATTCATCCTCCTTTGTCGAAGCTTTGAAAACCCATGCGTTGTCTTTGAGTTGTTTTCCCTTATCATCATCTGTTGCAATTCCACTTCAGAGCACTGTATTCATATGTGGATCCTCTTCGCAAGGCTCAAAACTCATCATTTACAGGTTTTGAGTCGGCTGAGGTGGTAGAACCCCTTTGTCACATATCCTTGCTATTAGAATAGCACAGTCCTCTATTTCATGATCAAATAGAGTGAAATATTTGCACAATGGATACATCGGGTCAATGCATACAAGGGTATAATGTTCTAGTCCTCCACAATTGTAGCAGATTAGTTGTCCCCGACCTCTTCCATGTCCTTCACCGCCTTCACCTCATTCGCACCCCTGAAAGCCTGTTCGCGCCATCCGAGTGCTCTGGTCAAGGGGCCGCATTTCTGCCTGAACCCTATAGGCGGGTGTTATGTCCATCATCACTTCATAACTTTGGCAGTTGGCTCATCATGCCCTACCAACCTGTAAAAATTGTAGAATAGTTGTTGTGGTGTTTGTACAAACTTCTGTAGCAAATGATAGTTATCCATTGTATGTTTTCTTGCTACTTGACATATAGCGCACCACAGTTCAAGCCCCGCGCTCAGTCCTTCTTGGGCTTCCAACCTCCGAGGCATCGGTGCTCCTCCTACAATATAGTTTGCAAAGACCAAGCAATGGTCGTTTTCATGCCCCTGACCTTTACATTTCAGGCACCATACCTCTTCGTGCACCTCCAGTCGAACTATTCTGTCCTTCTTCAAACTTTGCATTTTGAGGCAAATATTTTGCAACTTCACATGGATCTTCTGAACACCCAGATTTAGATCTTGCATCTATGTTTCATGCATTCTTATGGAAATTTCCAAGGCCTCTGCCTAGGTCATAATCTTCCTGTTGTGATAGTGCAACCCTTAGGTGAGGTAGGAGTGAAGCCATGAACCATTCCCGGTGCTTTCCATCTGTTAAGTTCATATTAGCTTCATGGATTTTACACTTCAACCTCTGATCTAATTCCCAAGGTGTCTCACTTAGTGTCATCGTGATTTCCCTGAACCCCACAATCAACTATGCCTTGGATTTAGGTCTACTAAACTCTTTATTTAGCGCAGTCTAGATCTTTGCCAACCCAGCGTTTGGGTTATCATTAGATTACTTGATGTACCAAGTTAGCGCACGATCCTACAAAGTCCTAACCAATTTTTCCTCCTTCATTTGATAATTTGTGATGCCTTAAGCTTCCCATACAGCTTTCACGATGAAGCAAAATTGGTCCGGGTCCTCATTTCCCAAGCCTTCAAATAGAGGAAGCTTCACTGAATTTGTCATGTTGAATTGCAGTGGAGGTGGTGGTGGAATGGGTGAATTCGTAGGTGATAATGGTGAAGTTGGAGGTGGTGTAGGTGGAGGTGGAAATCACGGGAATCCTTGTCTTATTAACTGAACTGCACTTTGTGGAGAAGCCTTTGCTACTCCCTCTTCATCACCTAACGACGGTGATATCAATGGACTATATTCAGGACCTTTTCTTCCTTCATTTATATAAGTATTTCCACTTTGCATAGATCTGAACATCAAGGTAGTTTCATAACTCGTACAATAACATCTTAATCAAGGTATTTAAAGACTTCAAGTACTTACCTCGCAGACCTTTGAAAAAGTATCACTCTACCTCACTATAACTAACTCAGGGATCGACTGTGAATTCAATCACAAATCCTCCTATGATGCAATTGAGCCAATGATCGACAGCATGGGTGACCTTATCCTTAAAGGGTTCTAGTCTTTGTACTAACTCTGTGGTTTAGACAATAGGACCGTTAAGTATCCACCTTCCTTCACTATCCACTAGCTTCACGATCCCCTCGTTTAACTCAACTAGAAAGGAACAGAAAAAGATCTCGTATATTTTTGTATAGAGGTAACTTTCCAGCCACTATTCCTTTTTCAGTCATGGATTTATGTTCTCATATGCCAAGAATTCATGAATCTTCCTATTCAACCAGCCTTCGACCTCTTTCTTAGTTGGATTCTAGTGATATGACATCACACATCTCTCATGTAGATTCTAGTTTAGGAAATAGAACCATTTATTGGCTTTGTGGGGCCTAACTCAGGTTCAACCTTAGGTAGCCAAACAAATCCCTACACTACTGGCCCTTTCGGCATCAACCCATAGAGCACGGACCGAAGTCTCACCTGAAGCAGTATGGGGGGACGCTGGAACCAAGTTTTCACACCCTGAGATGGTCGTGATGTTGGTTTATACCCTATGTTCCTACTTTTGCACAAGTCACTAAGCTTTAGGGCTTTGTTAGTATACCCCTTTATTCTTCCCTTCATTACCTCCACGAAGTTGTACGCTTGACCTTTGCGTAGCCTTGACCCACGATCCATGTACTTTCACGCTGTTATGACAATGTATTGTATAGGTTCCCAAGTTATCTTAAGTTTTTTACTTATATTACTAAACAAATACAGTTAGCGACGTGTAAACTTATATTCTTACTTGCATTCAATTAACAAACATAATCACACATATTCGTGCATCACATAAGCATTGTAAATTAACCGAACCACAAATATACCTAGATGCATTAACAAGAAATAAGTCCACAAAATTTGCAGAATACTTCTCTTTATTGATATCTTCAGACTATTACAGACTCTATCGACCCTGTGCACATTGCAGGAAGGGTCTGTGCACTCAATTGTGTACTTCCACTCTAGGCCTCTGTGCACTCAGCTGTAGAGCCTCTACCTATGCTAAGACCTGAAACACTTAGACTTCTCTACCAAGACTCCAAACTTGTCTACTACCTCTTCCTTAAGACTACTTAGAACTTACTTAGCTCCTTTTTATACAATCCCATGGTCGCAGACCATGGGTGGATCTTTATAGCCGACTTTACAATTTACAAAATAAGGGTGGACAACCCTTTTTAACTCTTGAGACCTTCACGCTCTACGGGCACAAAATGTAGAGAATTTACAACTTTATTACAAAATTGACGCAAAATATGTTGGGTTGTCTTATATTCTTTCAACGACTAGCCCTTGTAGTTAACTGGGGGGTTATAGAGGGATCGGAGCCCCCC
>APFE031365726.1:103606-130509 GCA_000404065.3 Pinus taeda
TGGACACGATGGTTTTCAGTCCATGGTATTGGATGCTCCAACATGTATAAATACTTATTGTAACATTGAAAGGAACATAATTAAAAATCAAGCTGGTAGTCCTGGTTTTCGGATCCGGGGGAAAATATCTATGTATATGTGTTTTATTTGTTATGCTCTTGCATTGTTTATTTTCTGTGTTTTAGAATTCGTATGCAGGTAATTTCTGTATGGGGTTAAAACCTACATTTGGTATCAAAGTTGTTTTGGCTTCAAGGGGATGCCTTTGTTACTGAGGGGTTTTTCTCAGGCCTGTGGTAGACCATGTTCAGTGCGAGATCTGCGAGATCGATTCTGGTGGTGAAAGAAGATGTCGAGTAGTGGAAACATAGAGATCAAGAAATTTAATGGTGAGAGTTTTGAGTTGTGGAAACTCAAGATGGAGGATCCGTTGGTGGATAAAGATCAGTGGACCACGGTAGATCCGGATACTAAACCAACAAGAGTTTCCAATGAAGAATGGAATAAGTTGGATCGGAAGGCAAAGAGCACCATGATTGTGTGTCTCATATCTTGTATTTTTGAATGTATCAGGGGAAGCTACAATGAAGGCGTTGTGGGACAAGTTAGGGGCTTTGTACCAATCTAAGTCTTTGGTGAATAAATTGTTCCTGTGGAAAAAGCTATATAACCTGAGGATGAAAGATGGAGACTCAGTGACAGAAAATTTGAATGAATTTAATACTATGGTAAGTTAGTTATTATCTGTTGATATTAAAATTTCAGATGAAGATAAGTGCATCAGTTTGTTGTGTTCTCTAACAGATTCGTGGGATAGTCTCTTTGTTGCAATAGGTAGCAATACAACTGCCTTGCAGTTTGATGAAATAGTCGCATCCTTGCTGACGAAGGAGGTGAGACAGACAAATATGGAGAGCCAGAATGGTGATGCCTTTTCTGTATGAGGATGCTCCCAGAACAGAAACAAAAATAAGTCATCAAGTGGGAGATCTAAATCTAGAGGGAGATCTAAATCTCTAGGAAAACCTGTAAAGGTGGTGTGTTGGAAATGTGGAAAGGAAGGGCACTACAAAAGGGACTATAAATCTAAAGCTCCTGATAAAGGAAAGGGATATGATGATGCTCCTTCTGCAGAGGCAAAAACCACCTCAGATGAAGGTGGGGATCTGTACTTGGCTTCTTCAAGTACACATGTAGATCATGAGGCATGATTGATTGACTCAGCTGCATCCTTCCACTTCACTCCCCATAGAGAGTGGTTCTCCGAGTATGAGAAATATTATCGTGGTGATGTCTTCTTGGGGGATGACAGGAAGGCTAGATTCATTGTTCATGGAAAAGTAAAGTTGAAGTTGCAAGGTGGAGGGGTTAGAAAACTTTCGGGTGTTTTGCATATTATTGCATTAGCTAGAAATCTAATTTCTGTAAGCAAGATGGACGATGCAGTTGTAAAAAAAGTGTTCGAGAAGGATACCTACAAGACTGTTTAGGGGGCACTAGTATTGATGCGAGGAGTTCAAATTGGAACTTTGTACAAGCTACAAGTTAGCACTATTGTTAATGGCTGCAACAATTATGTGGTTCTTAAAAGTGGAGTAGAAAATCTAGTGGTCTCTAGAGAGAAGACCATCCTGTGGTATCAAAGGCTTAGACATATTGGAGAGAAGGGCCTTCAAATACTTCATTGTAAAGGTATGGTAGAAGGTATGAGTAATAACTCTCTGGATTTTGATTTCTGTGAAAATTATTTATATGGGAAGCAAAATTTGGCGAGTTTCCCCTCTCATGGTAAAAGGACAAAAAAGATATTAGAGCTTGCACACAATGATGTGTTTGGACCTGTGAAGGTTCCATCACTCAGTAATTCTATGTGCTACGTATCATTTATAGATGACCTCTCAAGGAATACATGGATATATTTCCTTAAGAATAAATTTGAAGTCGTTGACAGTTTTAAAGAATTTAGGGCTCTGGTGGAAAACTAGACAAAAAAGAAGATAAAGGTGTTGAGGACAGATAATGGTGGAGACTTTTACAGTAAGGAATTTGAAGAATTATGTAAGAAGTGTGGTATAGAATGGCAGAAGACTACTCCATATACACCTAAGCAAAATGAAGTTGCAGAAAGAATGAACAAGACGTTGATGGAAAGGGCAAGAAGCATGCTCAATGGTGTCAGGTTAGGACAAGAATTCTAGGCAGAGGCGGTGGAGACTGCATGTTACTTGGTAAATATATCACCTTCATCAGCGTTGGAGGATAAGACTCCACAAGAGGTAGGGGTTGGTAAGAAACCCTCTCTTTCACATCTGAGGGTATTTGGATGTGATGCATATGTACATGTTCCAAAGGAGAAAATAACAAAGTTTTATAGTAAATCTGAAAAGTGCATCTTTAATGGGTATAAAGATGGCTTAAAGGGTTATAACCTTTGGAACCTAGTAAAAAGGAAGGTTGTGTACATCTGAGATGTGGTGTTCAGAGAGGTGAAAGATGTTATTAAACATGAAGTCCAACCAAAGGAACCCGAGAAGATAGAGTTTGAGCTTAAGGAGGAAGATTTAGACTTTGTAGCAAAGGAGGAATTAGAAGATGAAGAGCCACAAACTCGGGGTGTGAGAAGATCAGTTCGAGAAACAAAGCAGCCAGAAAGGTATAGTCCATCTGCTTTCTGTTCAAATTTTTCTTCATCTATTACTGACGATGATCCCAAAACTATGAAGGAAGTAGTAGATTCAGAGGATGGAAAACTCTGGAAAGAGGCCATGGTTGATGAAATGGCATCTTTGCACCAAAATGAGGCTTGGGATCTGGTGGAGTTTTCGACTAGAAGGAAACCCATTGGTAGAAAATGGGTGTTCAAGAAAAATACAAAAGTAGAAGGAAAGGTGGAGACATACAAAGCCTGGTTGGTAGCAAAAAGGTTATTTCCAGGTGCCAGGAATTGATTTTGGTGATATTTTTTCTCCTGTTGCCAAGGTAACTTCTATTAGATTACTTTCATCTATTTCTATTGCTTTTGATTTTGAGGTAGAACAGATGGATGTGAAGACAACATTTCTTCATGGGGATTTGGAAGAGGATGTCTACATGAAGCAACCTGAAGGTTTTGCAGTGAATGGTAAGAAAGAACTGGTACGCAAGTTAATGAAGTCTTTGAATGGGTTAAAACAGTAACCAAGGATGTGGTATTAGAAATTTGATATATTTATACGAGGACTTGGCTTCGCCAGAAGCAAAGTAGATCACTGTAAGTATTTTAAATTAATTGGTGACCGTGTTATTTATCTGGTCTTGCATGTTGATGATATGTTGTTGGTTGGAAATGAAAAAGCAATTATCCAGGATTTGAATACCCATTTGTCCTCCAAATTAGACATGAAAGATCTTGGTGCTCCAAACTATATTTTCGGCATGGAAATTAAAAGAGATCAGACAAAGAGGAAGCTCTAGTTAAACTAGATGAAGTATGTCCAGACAATATTGCAGAGGTTTAATATGCAGGATAGGAAACTGGTGAGGGTTCCTATTCATGTAGGTGTAAAGTTATCTGCTGAATAGTGTCCCAAGACACAAGAAGAGGAAGAGGACATGTCCCATGTTCCATATGCAAGTGAAATCAGTAGCCTGATGTATGCGATGGTCTATACTATACCATGCACATGCAGTGGGAGTATTGAGCAAGTTTATGTCAAAACTAGGTAAGGAGCACTAGACAAAAGTGAAGCGAGTTTTCAGGTATTTCCGTGGCACTAGTGATTATGGTTGTGCTACCAAAGAAGACCAGGATTGGATAGAGTCTTGGATATTCGTGACTTTGTTGATGTGGAGTGGGCTGGAGATCTGGATCAAAGAAGATCTACAAGTGGGTATGTGTTTAACCTATTTGGAGGTGCAGTTAGTTGGATGAGTAAGACACAATCTGTAGTGGCACTATTAGCTACAGAAGTAGAATACATGGCAACCACTCATGCAAGCAAGGAAGCAGTTTGGTTGTGAAGATTGTGTTCAAGTATGGGGTTAGTACAGGGAGCTATAAGGATAGACTGTGACAGCCAAAGTTCATTTTTCTTGGTAAAGAACCCTGCATATCATTGAAAGGCAAAGCACATTGATGTTCAGTATCACTTTGTGAGGGATATGATAGAAGACAAAAAGGTGTTGCCAGTAAAGGTGGACACTTTGAAAAATATTGTAGATGCATTGTCAAAATCTGTGAGCTCCGAGAAGTTCTCTTGGTAGAAAAAAATGGGCATTGCAGGGCCAGATAAATGGCTAAGCTCTCTTGTGGCCCCCTATGGAAAGAAAACAACAAGTGTGAGAATGTTGGGTTGTGTTATATTCTTTCCACGACTAGCCCACATAGTTAACTGGGGGGTTAGAGGGGGGGCGGAGCCCCCACCTTCATTGCATCGATTACGTAGCAGGGGGTCACAGGGGGTTTGAGGGGTTCAGGTAACCCCACTCTATGGGGTGTAGGGTAACACCCTGGAAAATTTTGGATCTTGACCTTATATTAGGTTGGGCGGACCTACTTATGGTTTTCTGCATGTTTTTCCCACATGGTTTTGGACTCGATGGTTTTCGGTCCATGGTTTTGGACATGAAGATTTTTTATCCATGGTATTGGATGCTTCAACATGTATAAATATGTATTGTGAACTTCAAAGGAACAAAATGAAAAGTGAATCTCGTAATCCTAGTTTTGGAATCCATGGGAAAATCTCTGTGTATATGTGTTTTATACGTTATGCTCTCGCTTTGTTTATTTTCTGTGTTTTAGAATTCATATGTAGGTAATTTTTATACAGGGTTAAAACCTACAAAACATGGGCTTTTAGCCCTAAAACTGTCCTTGGGGGAACCCATTGCCAACAAATGGTGTTTAGATGTTCTATTGTGTCATCCCGACAAACTCCACCCGACGCATAATTGTGTCCACCATTTTCCAACCTCTAAGGTTGTATCCATCGAGCTAGGTTGTTTCCTACACTACACCACTTCTAGCTAATGGAAACTTCTTCTCGCTTCTAACATGTCAACGCCACATCCACCCGCTTGTTTCATCTCAATTTCTTACACCTGGGCGCTACTAACATACTGCCAGGGTATTACCATTAGGCAGGTTCCACTTTCCCTATGGGAAACACTCTCACTGATGTGTTGTCCCTCCTTGTGAGCTTGAATCTTTGCATAGATGTTATGCCACCATCTCGATTGATTTTTTCATTTCTACCAACTTTGGCTATGCACCAAGGTTCCTGCAAACCTCGATTAACTCTATTATTGTTTTTTGACTTGGGCTCACGAAACTTTGACTGGTTCTAACTTCCAATCCAAGAGGCCATTTTCACACTTCCACATACCAATAGAAATGTTTTTCTGATCTCTTTCCATTTTTGTGAGTTTTAACTACAGTGAAGATGGTTTATTGCTACAAAATTGGCTCCAAATCCTCTGCACCATTTAATTGGTTTTACCGCTTTTTACTATTTCCTTTTCTAGTTGCACTGATTTTTCATTTCCCTTTGCCTTTTCTTTTCTTGTGAAAATATTTATCATTGGCCACCTTTTCTATTTCCTTTTCCAACAATCTTTTACTTGACCACCGATGACAACATATTTACCAATGTAGTTTTCTTTTCCAATATTTTCCATTGCCTGTACCATCAACCATCTTTTTCATTAATGACAACACATTTCCCCCCCTTTGGAATTGATGGCAACACTAAGATCAAATAACACATAATTATCATTACCATCGTGTGTTTTATCAACAACACTTATCCCACTTTGACATCAATGGAAAAGATATTAACATTATCGCCATGTCAACAATCTCCCTCTTTCTTCTAATCTTCTCGACCTATCAACTGCTTCTTCTTAAGCTGGAAAACTCATATGCCTCTGATCTTATCCAAGTAGATTCCTTTCTGTCCTATGAAGAATATTGAATAGAAGGGAGAGGATTATTTTGTCTGTAATCTTTTCCTCAACAAAACACGAGGAATCTCTTGCTGAAACAACACATGCTTATGCAACTAAGTAATGAAAAATAACTATTGTTTGTATGAGCCTCAACAAGGATTGCATTCATAATAATGCCCACATTGACACATAAAATTGACCTATAGTAACAAGAACAACCATTTCTATGCATGACACCATCACTTGTCAACAAAGTACAATAGTTTAACAGACATATGGGAACTCTCACTAATGCATGCCTAGACCAACAACTCACCATGAGAAAAACTCATATTAAACAATATTTTCCTATTAACATTAAACAACCCAAACACCATACGTTGACTATAAATACCAATTAACAATACCTTTGATACCATGTGATACCAATTACCAATTGGAAGAACATCATAACTTCTAATCCATTCAGATTAATCACATCAGCATAAAACAACATTAGCCTATGCAGCACATAATTGATACCAATTATTAATGCATACTAAAATATTGACTTGACTATACTCCCCCTATTGCCATGCTCTCTCTTTGCATTATAAATATGTAAGCAATACTTTTTAGAAAATCTTGTAAACAGGTCATCACCAACTATAGATGCTTAGACTACCAATTGATTTGAAATCAAAATTTAATCAACCACACTATTAAAAAATGAAAGAGGCATACTTCCCTTTCTCCTTCAGATGCATTCCTTGGAATGTTCCTTTCTTCTCTTTGCATGATACTTTTTTGGCTGCCCTGAAGCCAACCCCTTCTTTTTAATGAAGAGGAACAACAAATCTACTCCCTATGAGTAAACTATCTTCCTTTTTATTCCACACCTAAATATGTTGAATTTTCTCAACAGTATGAGTTGGTTTCTTGCATTGACTTCCTTGATTGGGTGGATTTTTACCTGAGCATATAGACCATTGTTTCTCTTCTTTCACATTTTATTACTTTAGAGATATTCCATGACTGATGTTGCTTCTTTTAACTAATGGCAGTTTCTTACTATAAGAGAGATCAACCACTGGAATTTTAGACTTTGAATCTTCTTCATCAAGCATTATTTTTCACTACATCCATTCACAATTCAATCTACCTTTCTTCTGGGTGTTGAAATAGCTCTAGTGCAATTCCTTTGTTGGCTCTCAACTCTATTTGCATCATTCTAAAAAAATAATTTCCTTCTAGATTCACATGTAGCTTCTTAATGCCCAAAATTTGTATACCTGTAGCATTCAACTTTATTCAATAAGGGGAAAAATGACTTATACTTTTAGCCAAATATTATGCCTATCCAATTTCCTAGACTGCAATTTTCTCTCTTGTTACTCTTGGGAGATATAAAATATTTTCTTTGAGGAGAAAATGCTCTCTTTGCTTGGTTGGTCGAATTTCTCTTCCAAGGAATTCATCATTGCGGCTGAAATTTCACATTCCACCTATGTTATTTTCCCTTCATTTTCCATCATGGACACTTGGAGGAAACGTGCCTTGAATTATTACAACAAAATCATATGAGGGGTTGCATACCTTTATTTTGCCTCTTGAAATTCCCTTTATTTTGTTGCATTATTTTATTTTCCATCGCAATGTTTTCATACCTTATTTTAGTCAAATTCATTGGTCCTTTTAACATTCTTGCTAAGTCACCATCATCTTCAGTTGTCATCTTTGCTTAAGAGGAACAATTTCGGGTTTGATTATCTTTAAATGCTTTAGAATTATCTACATGCTTCTGAAGATTCAACATGTGCCCTTTTAATTCTCTATCCTCATGTTCTAGCTTCGTATTTATAGCTCCAGATTTCTTAATCTCCTCAGGAGCTAATGTGACCTCCTTCTTCGAATAGATCTTTTCATCGAGAGCTTCCAAGTCACTAGAGGAGCAACTATATTCACAATGAGTGTCACTCTCATCTTGTTCAACAGTTTGTTTCCTTGATGACTCTAGGGACTCTTATTCTTCCTCAAAGATGGACCCATTTTCTTATTGACCATTGTCAAGGTATTATATTACTATCAAGGTGATCCTTTCTTCACTACAACTTTATGAGAAGCTCTCACTTTCATTAGCTGAGAAGTTTGAAAACAAATGACCTATTGTTCTATAATAACAACATAACAACAACTTACAGTTTTTATGTCTATGTCATAAATGGTCTGTAATTTATCCCATACCTCCTTTCCAGTTTTAAAATAGAATATTTGTTCAATATCTAGCTTAGAAAATTGTCTCATGATTTCCTTCTTGGATTTTCTATCAAAATTATCATTTATTACTCCATACTCCACAGATATCCATACATCAAAATCAAGCGCTTGCAAGTAGATTCTCATCCTTACCTTCCATGTTGTATAATTTGAGCCATTCAAAACTAGAATTCCATTTGAGGTAATCTAGTCCTAGTTCTCCCCCTGATCTTCCTTCCAGTTGCTAAACTAATCCCAAAGGAACCTTTATCTTATACTAGTTTTTAGAAATAATGGAAACTAGGACACTACAGAGAGGGGGTGATTTAGTAGTATGTCTAGATTATACAATTCTTCACAAATTTATCTTTTTACCACTTTAACAATTATTCATGGATCAACAAAAAACAATCATGTAAACATAACATCATCAAGCACATGAGAAATACATATACAAGACACTAGTTCTTATTTTTATTACAAGCTTCAACTTGATTACATCATGGACCCACAAGCTACCACTTGTAGGATTATCGTCTACTAATGAAAGTAACTTCAATCCCTGCTCATTTTTTAGCTACCACTATAAGGGAATACTACACCTGCTCATTTACCAACACTCACTAGAAGGGACACTTTCCCGTTATTATTTATCGGTCTCTGTTGTAAGGGACTCTTGCTCCCAAAGATTTACTATAACCCACTAGAAGGAGATCCTATCCGTCATCTAGAAGCTACAACTTGTTGGTCTTATTCATCCATTTTCATACTAGAACCAATATACCACTTACCTCACAAAAAAATAAATATTCTTACTACAACTACTCACCAATGCCACCTTAAACACCTTCAACAATATATGGTTGCTGAACAAATCACCAATACATTCAATAATTTTTAATTACTAAACAGACCTACTCCTGCAACGCTATGTTGCTCTCGCTCATTAAATCACCAACATCCCTTTGATGCTCTCGAGTTCAGCTACACATTGCATAATTTCCTGCTTGAATTCCCACTCAACACCCCAGTCCTTGCATCCACCCATTGCTTCTCACCACTACAACACCTCAACCTCCTACTCAACTTCTACTAATAATAAATTATCGACTAACATTGGAATTGAACTTTAGTTACGCCGTAAGGCGTTTCCCTCTGAAATCAACTCTCCTCATTGTTTACGTGTCATTTTGTGCACCATACGATTAGATGTTAGACGATTAAACAAATTTCAAGCGTTAAATCAATGGCAAGGGGAAGAGACACGGGCGGAATGGAAAAAGGACTAGGAATGCATGCTGTCAGAACCATATTGAGGGAACAAGCCTTGGCTCCTTGGCGCTTCAAGCCCTCTGATATGGCTAACGACCGCTTCAAGCCCTCTGATACAGCTAACGACCAGGACGCCGACACTGATGCTGCGTGGATCTATCAGGCCTCCTGGCGGGACATGGAAATGGTGATTAGAGCGTTGGAGAGGGAATTGAACTCTAGACTAGACGAATGCGTCTTAATGGACACACTGAACAACAACATTGTGGGAAGTTCCAGAAGCGAGGTAGCGTCGTCGTCCACTTCCAGTTGTGATCCGGGCAGTCCTTTGCAGGCTGGCATCGGAGCAAAAGCAAGCGCAAGCGTGGAAGTTTTGGATTCGATGGTGGCCGAATCTGAGACTCCGGAGGCACGATCCCGGCTCTCAAGGGCACTGTCAAGATCGTGTAATAATCAAAGATCCGTCTCGATGAGGAATAATTTCATCGGAAAGAGGCGATCGCGACGGGGAAACAGGACTACAATAACGATAATGAGGGAAAATCCCACCGCTTCCCAAGCAATGGTTGAGCAGATGACAGGTTTCCCCGTCGAAAACAGCACCGGGCCGCCCCACTCGATGTTGAAGCCAGAGTCAAGTAGGCATGAGGAGGTGCCTATTCCCCCAAAGAATAACCAAAACCCTAGTTATGGGAAAGGTTTCCGACCACTTTAAAGGGGTATGAAGTCGTTGCAGAAGTTTTCATTGGGTTCGAAATAGGAAAGCCGCAAATGGCGTAAGTGAAAATTTCAATAAATCTGAGAAATGATTTTTTCAACAACGCCGTGCTTATGCTTCCAAAGGAAAATCTTAGAAATCTTAGTATTATTTTATTTATAATTTATTAGGTTGGGAGGCTTGCTTCTCATAAGTCTTGTGGTTAAATCTAGACTAAGACTCTGTAAAGATTTTGTTATTTAAAAAAATATACCTAAGTTATGTGATATGTGTTATTGGATTTTCTGTTTATAAGGGAAATACGTATATAATACTATAATTGTAATTATTGTGGTTTAAATTGGAGTCATTTTGTTAAAAGAAAGAAAATATAAATTTAATTATAAATTTTATTTAATAATTTTTTATTTGTATATATTAAATATTTGATACTTTAATTTTATTTAATTTTAATTAATTATATATATAAAAACCATTATTTTTTTTTCAGTTATTTATATAATTTATTTATTTACAAATAATCTGTATCTTTTATAAATATATATGTCAATTTATTTTATCTACAAATAATCTTTATCTTTTATAAATATATATGTACTCATCTGATTAAAATATTTCACATAAATTCTCAGATCTATGGATATCTTTTCTTTTCTATTTATTTCAAATTATAAAATGTGTTTCTTGCTATCAATTTACTCTTCCTTCCTGTCCTTGAACTATTCTTAGAACTTTCACAAAAATTCACATATACATGGATATCTTTTCTTTTCTATTTATTTCAAATTTTAAAATGTATTTGTTATTATCAATTTACTATCAATTTACCCTTCCTTACTATACTTGAACTCCAGGGTGTTAGCTATTTTTAGTTTTGAGATATATCAAAATTATTCAAAAGAGCATGGTTGATATTTTTGGGAAACAAACAAAAACAAAAGAGTACGGTTGATATTTTTTGGAAACAAACAAACACAAATAAACATGAAACTTCATGGATTTTTTAAAAAATTGGAAAAGTAAATTTTAATAAATATTTTATATTTAATAAAAACACTATAAAAACTAAAAAAAAATGAATTAAAAAAAGAATAATATAGAAAAAAATGATTATTAGTAGTTGGTGTTTTGTGAGAGAAATATAAATAATAATGTTTCCAAAACTTTTATGTTTAATAAATAGTTATATTGTTTAATTATTACAAATTATATATATATAGAGGTGATTTTTTTTATTTAGTATGTTTGATACTTTATAATAGTTTTGAAAAAATGTAAAGACATAATTTTAAATAAAATAAAATTATATATTAATAATTTTTAAATAATATTAATATATTTAAAACAAATAAAATATTTTAAACAAATTTAAAACATTATATAAATATACATATTTCTATAGATCTTTTTAAAAATTATCCATAAATTTAAATTATTTATTAAACTACTAGTTACTACAAAAAATGGGAAGACACAAAATTACATGATATAGATATATGATATTGGTAAGGAAGTTATTCTTTGTCAATAAATTATATACTATTAAATAATAAAATAGTGGATATATTATTAAATAATAAAATAGTAAATCAATCTATGTATATGAAAACACATAATAAAATAAACCTATAATATGAAATAGATGAAAAAATATATCTTTTATTTGAAGATGAATAATTTATAATACATATATTAATAAAACATAAAGTTAAAAAATACGTTTAAAAAAATAGTAAATATTATTATAATTATGACGTAAGGCGTTTCCCTTTGAAATCAACTCCCCTCATTGCCTACGTGTCATTTTGTGCACCATACGATTAGATGTTAGACGATTAAACAAATTTCAAGCGTTAGATCAATGGCAAGGGGAAGAGACACGGGCGGAATGGAAAAGTGACTAGGAATGCATGTTGTCAGAACAACAGTATGTCCTCCCTTTAGTCCAGCGTAGTGGCAGGAACTGGAATGCCAGGCGTTGATTTTCAAGTACATGATGGCCTGTGTCCCCGTGTCACCTGAGCTTATCGTTCCTATTCGGAAAATAAAGCATACCACTATGAAACTAGACTAAACTGTAAATTTAATTTCTTGTTAAAATGTTATAGTTTATTCGATACACATACACAACATGATGAAGATTCATGTCTGAGATTCAAAGGTCTTAGTGAGGCCACAAGCCAAAAGGCAAGAACCCAGTGAAGATGTGGAAGCAAACTAAACCACGTTCATTTTGTGTGTCGAGTAAATTCAGCAAGGAAAAATGTATTTATTGCATTGATGTGTAAGTTTTTGTTTCTTCAAATAGAGGATCCTCTTATAACAATCATGAGCCTCTGACATCATATAAAATGAAATTGAATATGAGGAGCTTATGATCCCATATGAATCTTGTTCAAGAATTCACTTTTTTGCAATTCAATCGCACTTCTCCCCTGCTGGTCAAAACTCCAACACTGGCCAACTTCAGCATTGAGGTTTCAAATGCTTTGAAGAAGGCATTCTCATCCCTTGTGAATCTATTCACAATCATCTTTGTTGGTTTTTCCAGAAACAACGCCTGGTCTGAGCCAAACACTCCCTTTCCTTCTACCAAGTGTTTGAAGTATGCGTTGTCAAACTGGGTGGCCGTGGAATCCAGAAAAGCACCCGCGCTGTGATTGTTGTTAGGTTGAGGGCACACCCTGCGCAAGCTCTCTGCGAATGGAGGCTCCATGGTTGGATCGACCTTCAATGTAGCGTTGAAGTTATGAAGTCTGCTCTCAAAAGAAGAGCAGTGAGAGAAGCCCAACGTATGCCCGCCTGTTCATGCAGGCAATTCATAATTCAATTAGAATTCCATTAATGTTAGGCGTTACAGAGTTGCCAGAATTTCATGATAATTTTGGATTTGTCGACTTTACAAAACAGACTACAAAAATTCCGAAATGCAGATGTCGATCATATTTAAGTTCAAAAGCACACTTTATAATTATTGAAAGACTAGACAACCTTTATGCTAGAATTGCTATCTTATTATTTGAACAGAAAGGAATTTTTAGAAATATATATATATAAAATGTAAAAAATTAAAAAACCTTAGTGATCTACTAAAATTTAGGGCAAAAATCTTCCCATAACATTACGGTGTCTCCCCATAACATTTCAGTGATAACAAAGCTGAAATCGTGCCATCTTGGATGGTAATTAAAGATGGAACCACCGGAAGCAATTTTTTAGCAAAAATATGCAAAATCTTAGGCCCTAAAAATCTTCCCATAACATTTCAGTGATAACAAAGCAGAAATCGTGCCAGCTTGGATCGTAATTAAAGATGGAACCACCGGAAGCAATTTTTTGGTAAAAAAATGCAAAATCTTGGAGGAAGCTGGAAGAACAACAAAGTCTTTGAGGAAAATGGAAGAGCAGCAAGCAGAAAATATCAACAGTTTCCCAAAATGGAACAAAAGATTAGAAGAATTTAACAAATTGCCACATCTAAGAAAAATAAAATGGGACAAATTCTGGAATAACGACAAGAAAAACGAACCAAATGATACTAATGATAAGTACTACAAAAGAAAGTATAAGAAAAAATGAAGTGAAAGAAAAAGTGTTGACATAGTTATCTCCCCCTAAAAAGATGGATGATTCGAGGACAATGGGCCCTGTGATTGAAGCATCTGAATCAGATAATCGGTCAATAGGTGATAAGTGAATGGTGCTATTTCCGAGTATTGCATGGTATATTAGTTGCTGGTTGAAGACAGGTTGGCATATCAGCTCATAAATTAGAAATGCAATATTATTTAGTTCTGGGTTATTTGCATTGGTGAAAGGTGCTTCTTGTCATTGTATGGTATATACCAGAATTGTATCTTTGGCTGAAATCTAATATTAAGGTCGTTTTCAGAGATTAGGCTTTCACCTTAGGCTTTAAGAGATTAGGCCTTCACGTGTATAAGGGGAATTTAGGGACATGAAAAGAATTAAAAGATTTCTTCTCTGCTGTTTTAATTTTCAGTTGCAGATATGCCATCTCTTCATGGATTTTGTGATCGATGGTATCAGGTTATAGATAGTTTCTGTGCTATGGTGGGTATATTTTTTCACAGTGCCATTCTCCTGTGTAGATTGTTGGATGAATTTGCTATTGCATATGTTATGGATTGAATATTCTTGTTTGGGCTTTTGGACGAGTTTTTAATATTTATTTGATGTGTAATGAGTTTTGAACCCTAACACCCAACTTAATATAATAGAGTGACCTGTTTTAGCATGGTCCCCAACTCAGCATTAACACAATACAATAATTCATTTTAACATGGATCCCCAACTCTGTATTAATAGGGGTAACATCAGGGTTCCAAGTTTGCATCAACATGATACAGTGACCCACTATAAAATGGGAAGGGCTGGAACTTTGATCACTTGCCTTCATCTATATATGTCTTAAGCTGAATCATATATTGTTTGTTGTATATTAAGCACAAAGCATGTTCTCACCCCGGTTTGGGCATAAGAAAAGACAATTTTAAACCCTCTAGATATGAGCAGGCCCTAAAGATTGGCAGGCTCAAGATCTTACGTATATCAGGGTCCCAACTAGATAGATATGGGAGATTGTGTATTTTGTTCCCTTATAAAATATTTTTAGAAAATCTAAATGTGATACCTTTCATTTTTAGTTGTAAAATTTGTAAATTCCTGATATTTAGTTATGTGAGACATGATTATACACAGCTTACAATAGATATTGATGTCAGACGAAAAGTAGTTGTGTTTTCTCCCCATGCAAATTTAGATGCGTTTTCTCCCATGCAAATTTATAATTTTTTTCATGTTCTGTATTAATTATTTTTCAATTCTGGTTCAAAATTGGGCTGGATGAATGAAATTAAAAGGGGAAAGTGTTCTAGCATGAAATTTTACTTATTTTCTTGAAGGATTTGATGTATAACCTTGAGTGGTTTTTTCCCACTGATATTTGCTTGGACATATTTTTTTGATTCATTTCCATATTTCTTACTATTTGATTAAACCATTTAATATTACAATTTCTGATATCTTTGTTTCATAGAAATCTTTAATCTTGTGGCTCGGGAGTAGCTGTAGTTTTCATTGATTTTGATTCATTTCCATATTTATGACTGTTTGATTAAACCATTTACTATTGCAATTTCTGATATCTTTGTTCCATAGAAATGTTTAATCTTGTGGGTCGGGAGTAGTTGTAGTTTTCATTGATTTAAATATTGAAAGCATAGTTCTGTAGTGCTTTTATAATATTCCATTTGGTAAGGGTTAGATTAATCTAGTCAAATCTTTTATGTTTTTTTGTTATATTTTTTTGTTTAATTCGTTGAAATTTAATAAGAAAGAGTTAGAATCGCAAGTTTGAGTTGTAAAATCTACATAATCTAAATCTGCATAATCCACATGTGTGAGTAGAAGGAATTTTCATAGCACTAGTCTATTTATCTATTCAAAAAAATATTTTAAATAATACAAAATCATAATCTTACAGAAAATTATAACCCCAAATAAAAAAAACCAAAACACAAAATAATTAAATTGCACTTAATTAAAATGATTTTCAAACCTGTGTACAATGTTAACAGAGTTAGGGATTGTTCCTTAATGTTATTTTTGAAGGAAAAAGGTCTTTAAACCTTTGTGCAATGTTAACACAATTCAGTTTTGTAGATCCTGATTCCTTAGGCCTCTATGTCAAAGTAAATTTGTCTGTAGTGTAAACAGAGAAGGCTCATATATAGGGTCATTTTATATACAGGGATTATCCACTTCACTTCATGCCTTCATAGACCAACCCTTCCTGCTAGCTGCAATACCAGTACGAGTCTTGAGAATGATCTGTCACGCATGAGATGTTGTGCTCTGACAGTAGAATAAATGTAAGCAGGGTTTTTATGGTATGCAAAATGATACAGGAGTCTCACTGGTTCACGGGCAATCCTCACAACCAAAGACAAAATCTATTTCCAGTTAAGATATTGATAGATTCTTCACTGATCTTATCTGAGCTCAGAATTTATGTTGTGATCAGGATTTAGTTATAGAGATCATACCCTGTATAGAATTCTGGTTTTGTAAAACACTTCCAAGGCTTGCGTCACATTTTGAATTGGATTACATTCTGTCAACAATTGTGATTTGTAAACTTTACTCTTCGGTTGACAATCCACATGTCTGATAATCATTACCATGGAGGAAGATAAAGGTCCAGGATTCATGCCGGGACCTCTCAAGGGAATAATATCAACTCCAACACTTTGTATTACTGATAGTCACTAGACTCTAATAACCATTACCTTGGAAAAAGAGAAACAGTCTAGGATTCATGTTGGGACCTCACAAAGGAATAAGTCATTGAAGTGGAGGTTGGATTCATAATCATGGCATGGTACCTTCATAAACAATGCCTAAGTTAATTTGGGCTACCAGGATTTGTAATACAATTTTATTTGGGAATTGAAATGGGTCAACATGGAATCAAGGTCTGAATCACTGATTCACATTTGCTGGAGAATGATAATATAGAAGTCAAACTTCCAACCACCACTAGAAGCTCATAAATAGCATCGAAGGTGTTTTTTCTGGAGGATTAATAGAAGTCAAACTGCCAACCAACACTGGAAGCTCATGTATTGCATCAAAGGTGGCTTATTTAACTGTTGAATGCCTTCTTAACGTTCCAAAGTTTTCTACAATTTCAATAGTTCCTAATGTATAGTTTGCCATAAATTAGAAAGGAAACATGTCTTACTGGCTCTTGGGCATATGTTGTGTAGTGGCATTATGGCATCATCTGTGTTGTTCAAGTTTCCGTTGTGTAAATAATTGACTTGCTTCCATATTTTTTGTGCACTGACTATTGTAGCATATAAATGCACCATAAAACAAGTTACAACAAATATAAAGTAGAAGAGTGTTTTGCCTTCACACAGCTGCTATGTAAACATCCAGCCAAAAATCCATTCCAAGCCCCAGACATCCATACAAGTTGAAAAGAAATAGGGCTTTTTGATAACACAGTAAAGCTCAAGGGAAAAAATACTACCATATATTTCTATATTTTCAGTCAATACATGGTAATATAAAATTCAAGCTTCAACAAATAATATGGGCCTTGGATCTTCAGACAATACACTCTAAGCTTATTTATCCAACCTCGTTTTTTTCTTGAATCAGGTGGCAGTAACACTAAGATACATTGAGTTAGCAATAGCAAAATTTTAAATTGAGTAACACACATTCCAAGTTAGCCCAAGGCCTTGTGCAGGAATTATCCCTGAATTACCCCTTTCTAACAAGAGGCAAACAAATAATCATGTTTATCCAGGATAGCAAATGTAGGAAATACATCAACTAAAATATGCAAGATAAATATAATGAATGTTAGATTTTTTGTTAATCTTCACATATCCTCTGGACCTGCATCTCCTAGAAAGCAAGGTTTTGTCTTACTACCTATGTAAGGACAGCTGAATAGTACTTTAAGAAGGTTAACTGACCCTTGCTTTATGAATAGCCTTTTAGGAAGAAAAAATCATTTTAGCCTTTATATATAGAGAAGTATTGAATACATTTAATTAAATAATAAAAAAATATATAATGAGGCAACAAAAACTGTCACAAAAAAAGGCAGGCAGAGGAGAATGCAACAAAGAAGACAGCATGATAATTAGGCAACAACTTGAATAGATAAATTGTAGTCACACTTTGTAAGTGTGGGAGAATTCCAGATAATGAAGGTTGACTCATGCATTTTATTTCCAAAGCACTGCAATTCTCTATCGTATATTTTACTCTCTAATATTGCACTCTAGTGTTGCGAACACAAGCTCAATATCTCTTTTTGATCACTGGAATTTTTTCCAATATTTGATACCAAAGCTAATGGTTTGTTCATAAGGAAGGCCAGACTTTAATTTTTAGATTGGTTACCTATTTGAAAAAGAAAAAGCAATATAACAAACACCCATGCAAATTAGAAGTCTCAAAGTACACCATAACCATGGTTGTAGCTAGCTTGACTTTCTTCTTTGTCTAAAACAGATCTGGTTGTAAAATTTAACAACATGGGATTTCATCTGGAAGCTGCAAATGGGAATTCCATGTTATTGAACAAGATCATTTAGCATTCTGAAGAAGAAGATGAAGTCAAACATACCATATGAACTGCTAGAATCAACAAATGGGAAACTAATAATCACAGGACTCTTACTTGTAGCATTTTGAGCATTAATGATCAAATGACTCACATCAGCAGTGCCAAAACCCCAAAAGAAAATTGGGGCACACGTGTGTGAAAAATAAAGCTATAATTGTGAGATTTGTCTGAGGGAACTTCACCAATAAAGAGGAGGCTCCTAATATGTAGCCAAACACAACAATCAATTGAAATTCAAGTTGTTTAACATTTATGAATATCAAGCTGTCATCCTAAGATATAGCTGAGGAAGTTTTCACAAATAAAGATGACAACATAATATATGGCCAACAACATCAATCACTTCAAAAAATTGTTAGAGATGCTAGCACCTATTGAGGCGCCAATTCAAAATGTACATGTAGTCATCGCCTTGCTTGAATTACTAGCCTAATCTTATGACATTCTGGTCACTTCATTTCACATAGAGCCCAGATCGCCATAATAATCCAAGAGAAGACATGAAAGAAATATTCAAAGGTTGATAACAAAAAACATAGTTTTCTTTCAGCAAGTAAGAATAAGAAGTTTGAGAAAAAGGTTGTTGATCTGACACGAAAATGAGATTCACTTGCAATTGTATTTTTTGTTGCTAAAATAGCAAGGTATAATTCATTTATTGCAGAAAGCAATGGCACCACACCAAAGGAGCATTGGAAAATGTTTTCAGATATATATAATTTTTCTTGAGATTGGACCGTGTTTGGAGCAATTTTTAGATATATATAATTTTGTTTGAGATTAGACCTCCCTACTTAACTATTAACCATTAAACCACATCCCGAAAACTATTGAACATGTCTGAATGGCTAAGTGGTTCGTTATAAATCTGGTAACTCATTACGATGCAATGGGAAAACACCTTCAGCGTCACTCGAACCTACGCCCAAATGGAGACCTTGAATGTATCTGTTTCGCCAGACGCTGGGAGCTGCCAATACAGACAATTTATAGCAGCACGGGGTGGGATTCGTATGCATGGGCCTTCCAGGGGCCCACCAAAATGGTGGATGTCATTGTTCACAGAGTATAATTTACCTTATGCCTAGGGCACAGCCTACGGGGATTCAACACCGCGAGCGGACCTGTGAGGTGAGCAAGCACTGTGAGAAGGCAAAACGAATGCTCAAGAGGACCTGTTCCGGTTGTGCGAATGGAGCAAATGAATGTTTGGCGCGAGGGATCATTTGAAATTGCGCGGGTGTTGGTTGCCAGCACAGCGGGTGCCAGCTCGGAGGTGGTGGGGCAAAGAAGCGTTAATTAGTGTTATATGCTATTGATTGCCTTACATAGTGTTATATGTTATCTATTGCCTGACGACGTTTTCTTTGCAACGTCTGGTGCAAATGCTAGTTATCTTTCTCTTCAAATCTTGTTGTCTGAATTTCTTTATTTTTCCTTTGTCCTATTCTATTTAGTCCCTTTAATTTTTGTCTTCAAGATCCCACTCTCTAATTTATAGTTATGGGATCATTAGCTAAGTTAAATTGTTATTTTTATGCTATTATGGATTTCTAAAAAAATTTAGCTGAGCTTCTGCCATTTTGAGTGAATTTCCAAACTTGGATTGATTTCCAAAATTACCTCTAAACTGTAAGTTCTTCCATAATTGTCACTTTAAACAAGTTGCTAATTATTCATGTTATTAGAATTTTGCACTATTTTTTTATGATTGTCTTAACTCTATAAGTTTTAACCCCATACAAAAATTACCTGCACATGAATTCTAAAACACAGAAAATAAACAATGCGAGAGCATAACACATAAAACACATATACACAGAGATTTTCCCATGGATCCCAAAACTGGGACTACTAGCTTGATTTTTCATTATGTTCCTTTCAATGTTACAATACACATTTATACATGTTGAATCATCCAATACCATGGACCAAAAATTATCACGTCCAAAGCCATGGACAAAAACCATCGCGTCCAAAACCATCGACCAAAAACCATCGCGTCCAAAACCATGTGCAAAAATCATGCACAAACCCATACGTAGGTATGTCCAACCTAATATAGGGTCCAAAAAGTAAATTCTGAGGGCGATGCCCTAGACCCTAGACAGGGGGGGCTTATGCGCCCCCTATGACCCCCCTGGAAAGAATAACAAAACCCAACATTCTCCCACTTGTTGTTTTCTTTCCACAGGGGGCCACACGAGAGCTTAATAACTTATCTAGCCCTGAAATGCCCATTGTTTCTCTACACCAAGAGAACTTCTCAAAGCTCATATATTTTTTCAATGTATCTACATTATTCTTGAAAGTGTCCACCTTTACCAGCAACACCTTTTTGTCATCTATCATATCCCTCACAAAGTAATACTGAACATTAATGTGCTTTGTCTTTGAATGGTAAGCAGGGTTCTTTTCCAAGAAAATTGCACTTTGGTTGTCACAATCTATCCTTATATCTCCATGTACTAACTAGATCCCAAGCCTCATTTATGTGCAAAGATGCCATTTCATCAACCATGACCTCTTTCCACAGTTTCCCATCCTTTGAATCTACTGCTTCCTTCACAGTTTTGGGATCATCATCAATAACAGATAAAACAAAATTCAAATAGAAAGTAGATGGACTATACCTTTCTGGTTGCCTTCTTTCTCGAAATGATCTTTTCATGCTCGGAGTTTGTGGCTCTTCATCTCTTGATTCCTCCTCTATTATAGATTTTGATTCTTCCTCCTCTAGCTCAAACTCTATCTTCTTAGGTTCCCTTGGTTGGACTTCATGTTTAATAACATCTTTCACCTCTCTAAAAACCACATCTCAACTGTACATAACCTTTGTTGTTAATGGGTTTCAAATCTTATAGCCCTTTAAACCATCCTTATACCCAATAAAGATGCACTTTTCATATTTACTATCCAACTTGGTTGTTTTCTCCTTTGGAACATGTACATATGCATCACATCCAAACACCCTGAGATGTGAAAGAGAGAATTTATTACCAACCCACACCTCTTTTGGAGTCTTATCCTCCAATGCTGATGAAGGTGATCTATTGACCAAGTAACATGTTGTCTTCACCGCTTCTGCCCAAAATTCCTATCCTAACTCGACACCACTGAGCATGCTCCTTGCCCTTTCCATCAATGTCTTGTTCATTCTTTCTGCAACTCCATTTTTCTGAGGTGTATATCGAGTAGCATTTTTCCCTGTTATACCACACTTATTACATAATTCTTCAAATTCCTTATTGCAAAACTCTCCACCGTTATCTGTCCTCAACACCTTTGTCTTCTTCTTTGTTTAGTTTTCCACCAGAGCCTTAAATTCTTTAAACCTATCAAAGACTTTAGATTTCTTCTTAAGGAAATATATCCATGTTTTTCTTGAGAAGTCATCTATAATTGATACATAGTACACAGACTTACCCAGTGATGGAACCTTCACAGGTCCAAACACATCAATCTGCACAAGCCATAATATCTTTTTCGCCCTCTTACTACCAGAGGGGAAACTCACTCGATTCTGCTTCCCATATACACAATTTTCACAGAAATCAAAATCCAGAGAGCTATTACTCATACCTTCTACCATACCTTTATCATGAAGTATTCAAAGGCCCTTATCTCCAATATGTCTAAGCCTTTGATGCCACCAGATACCACTAGATTTTCTGCTCCACCTTTAGTAACCACAAAACTATTGCACCCATCAACAACAGTGTTATCTTGTAGCTTGTACAGAGTTCCAATCCAAACTCCCCACATCAATACCCATGCTCCCCATACCATCTTGTAGGTATCCTTCTTGAACACTATTTTTACACCTACATCATCCAACTTTCTTATAGAAATTAGATTTCTGGTCAATGCAGGAATATGAAAAACACCCAAAAGTGTTCTAACCCTTCCACCTTGCAACTTCAACTTTAATTTTCCACGACCAACGATTCTAGCCTTCCTATCATCCCCTAAGAAGAAATCACCACCATCATATTTCTCATACTCATAGAACCATTCTCTATGGGGAGTGAAGTGAAAGGATGCACCTGATTCAATTAACCATGCCTCATGATTTGCTAGTCATGGAAAGAATAACACAACCCAACAAACCCTCAAATAGTGACAAAGATGTCACTTACCTAGGTTGTTGAGTATTCATGCCAAAGCCCAAATGCTTTATTGAATATTATTGGCAACTATTCTTTCCATGCCACTATCGCCAAACCAAGCTACCAAATTTGGCTTCCATGTACAACGCTTTCCTATAGGCCAAAAAGTCCTTCACGACCCCTTTTATTATTTTAAACAAAGATGCTGTTAAAAGATCCAATTCTGCCAAATATGGACTTTAGGCCCTTTGTTGCTAATTGCACGAAACAATCATTAGGGAGAAAAGACCCTGGGTTCAGGCGAAGAGGGCAAACAATGATCTGTTGTAGTCTAGGACAATGTCAGCATTTTCACCTTACCCAAAGGGTAAGGAGTCTCACCCGAGGTGCATTGGGTGGAGTATAGTTCTTATAAATGTACCGACACTTAATTCTTCAATCAAGAAAGTTCATGAACTTTGATACGTAGCACTAGAAATGCCAGAGAAAACCCCTAGAAACCTAAAAAATAAATGCTAGTCTATATTGTGTATTAATCTCATCAATAAATGAAATCCTGCACTAAAATAGAATTCAAGAAAGCACCAATCCAAACAATTAAATCATGCGGTAAATAAAAGGAAATTAACAATGTGAAAGGAAACTCTAATTACGAGCAACTAGAAGGGAAATCAGAACATGAAATCAAGCATGCTGGAATAAATTCAAGAGGAAATCAGAAACTATTATTCCCGCACTAATTCTACTGCATCTATTTCTATGTAAAATTAACCTGAAAGCATCAACAACATAACAAGGAAATTTAATGTGTAAATAAACTTATGAAAGAAATTAAATTAATATGAATTACTCGCCTTCCTTGTCCTGAAAATAAATCTTGTAAAAATTGTCCAGAAGTTAAAGGAAACTATAATGGTAATTAAACATTTATCGATATCAAACACAGTGTAGTTTCCTTATTTATAAATTCTGGCTTTCAAAACCATCAATGCTCAAGTCGATCTCAGGTTCTGGAATATTAATTAAATGGGTCTGGATCAACTCGAATTGAATGTTATAGCTCATAAAGGTAAAGCCGATTTGGACGCAATTTGATAAGAACAAATCTCCAAGCACAACCCTTAATGTAGCAAATGAAATACGAACAATTTGTAGAAAATCAAATTAACTTTAAAACTGAAGATAAAATATTGTAGCAAATTAAATGACATCAATTGAAGGCAGAAAGAAACTGTAAATAAACAAATAAAATTCATACAACAAAAAATAATTGAAATTCTATTTAGTTCAAAATATGAGACTAGTGTCGAGCTGGTCTGGTGGCCAACCCAGCCAGCTCGCACCCTATTTGATTGCCTGGTTCACACAAAAATTAACACCATTATATGCAGAAAATAAATAGACAGTTCATGGATAAAAATCGCTTCCATTAACTCCTAAAAAACAATATTTTACATCAAGCAGAAAATGCTCAACTCCTACAAAACAAGAGGAGTGATCCACTAGTGACAAACATGTGATGCTACATTGGGACAACTCCTCTTCCCTTGTGCACTCTCCCTATCTCTATGCATGTATACCTATCAATTGATCTCTTGAATCGATTAGCTGACTAATTAAAAACTAACTCCTTGTGGCTCTAGGCAATCTATTATATATGCATCATATTACAATCTGGGCTTTTAATTAGCCAATTAAAAAAACACAAGAGGCAGATCATCGATCATAACAATTTTTGTGAACAAAATTGGTTTGCAACTGAATGTCAAAATAGGGATAATTTTGGCGAATCGTTCCACTTTTCCTGGAACGATGCTATTGTTGGACTCCATGTAGGATGGTTGCAACCCTGCATCATAACCACTTGGCGTAGATGTGTACATGGCATTTCGTTGACTCCAGCGTTGATGTGGTTGCACGTTTCCGGATTTAGATAATACATACTTGTTGACTTAAATCCATATTCCATTAATGCAGCCTTCCATGTACCATTTTCATCAAGCAAAATTATTCTTAAATAAATTATGTCACTTGGTTGGATCATGATGCTTCGGTTCCATGTATACAGTGCCACTAATACTCTGGCTACCACTGGGGATGAATAGAAGGGTTGTTCCCCCTGGAGTCCATGTAAATGAATCCATATTTTGCAAATAACTTATCGAACACTTGAAGACTATGGTCATATTCATGTAGGTTTTAACCCCATACAGAAATTACCTACATACGAATTATAAAACACAGAAAATAAACAATGGGAGAGCATAACACATAAAAAAACATATACACAGAGATTTTCCCCTGGATCCCAAAATGAGACTACCAGCTTGATTTTTCATTATATTCCTTTCAATGTTACAATACATATTTATACATTTCGAAGCTTCCAAAACAATGGACCGAAAACCATCGCGTCCAAAACCATGTGCGAAAATCATGCACAAAACAATAGGTGGGTCTGCCCAACCTAACATAGGGTCCAAAGCCAAAATTTTCTAGGGCACTGCCCCAGACCCCATAAACTGGGGTTATGCGTATGCCTCAAACCCCCTGTGACCCCCCCCGCTACACAATTGACGCAACGAAGGGGGGGCTTTGCCCCCCCTCTAACCCTCTGCTTAACTACGTGGGCTAGTCGTGGAAAGAATATAACACAACCCAACATTCTCCCACTTGTTGTTTTCTTTCGACAAGGGGCCACAAGAGAGCTTAGTCATTTTTCTAGACCTGAAACACCCATTGTCTCTCTACACTAAGAGAACTTCTCAGAGCTCACAGATTTTTTCAATGCATCCGTAGTATTCTTCAAAGTGTCCACCTTTACCAACAACACCTTTTTGTCTTATATCATATCCCTCACAAAGTGATACTGAACATCAATGTGCTTTGTCTTTGAATGATATGTAGGGTTCTTTGCCAAGAAAATTGCACTTTGGCTATCACATTCTATCCTTATAATTCCTTGTACTAACTCCATATTTGAACACAATATCGGCAACCAAACGGCTTCCTTGCTTGCATGAGTGGTTGTCGTGTATTCTGACTCTGTAGTTGATAGTGCCACTACAAATTGTTTCTTACTCATCCAACTAACTGCACCTCCAAATAGGCTAAGCACATACCCAGTTGTAGATCTTCTCTGATCTAGATCTCCAGCCCAGTCTGCATCAAAAAAGCCACAAATATCCAACATTATGTCCAATCTTGATCTTCCTTGGTAGCACAAACCATAATCACTAGTGCCATGCAAATACTTGAAAACCCGCTTCACTACTGTCCATTGCTCCTTCCCTGGTTTTGACATAAACCTGCTCAATACTTCCACTACATGTGCAATGTCTGGTCTAGTATAGACCATTACATACATCAGGCTATCGACTGCACTTGGATATGGAACACGGGACATGTCCTCTTCCTCTTCTTTTGTCTTGGAACACTGTTGAGCAGATAACCACACACCTATAGGAAGAGGAACCTTCATTGATTTACTATCCTACATATTAAACCTCTGCAGTATTGTCTCGAATACCTCCTCTGGTTTAACTAGAGCTTTCTTTTTCCGATCTCTTTTAATTTCCATGCCAAAAATATATTTTGTAGCACCAAGATCTTTCATGTTGAATTTTGAGGACAATTGGGTCTTGAAATCTTGGATAATATCTTTGTCATTTCCAACCAGCAACATATCATCCACATACAAGACCAAATAAATAAGACCCTCACCAATTAATTTAAAATACACACAATGATCTTCTTTGCTTCTGGTGAAGCCAAGTCCACGTATAAATGTATCAAATTCTTTATACCACATCCTTGGTGATTATTTTAACCCATACAGAGACTTCTTTAACTTGCATACCAGTTCTTTCTTACCATTTACCACAAAGCCTTCAGGTTGCTTCATGTATATTTCCTCTTCTAGATCCCCGTGAAGAAATGATGTTTTCAAATGCATCTCTTCTACCTCAAAATCAAAAGCAGCAACAACAAATAAAAGTAATCTAATAGAAGTTACCTTGGTAACATGAGAAAAAATATCACCAAAATCAATTTTCGGCACCTGGGAATAACCTTTTTCTACCAACTGAGATTTGTATTTCTCCACCTTTCCTTCTGCATTTGTGTTCTTCTTGAACATCCATTTGTTGCCAATGGGTTTCCTTCCAGCCAGCAACTCCACCAGATCCCAAGCCTCATTTTTGTGCAAAGATGCCATTTCATCAACCATGGCCTCTTTCCATAGTTTCCCATCTTCTAAATCTACTACTTCCTTCATAGTTATGGGATCGTAATCAACAATAGATAAAGCAAAATTTGAATAGAAAGCAAATGGACTATACCTTTTTGGCTGCCTTCTTTCTCGAACTGATCTTCTCACACCTGGAGTTTGTGGCTCTTAATCTTCTGATTCTTCCTCCTTAAGCTCAAACTCTATCTTCTCAAGTTCCTTTGGTTGGAATTCATGTTT
>APFE031365727.1:0-21438 GCA_000404065.3 Pinus taeda
CCAACTCAATTTAAACTCATACCAGACCCCTAAAACTTACAGAGAACATATGCATGACTATAGAAAGACTTCCAACTCAAAATTCCTAAGCTAATTAAGTTAATTAAGTTTAATTAACTATTTACAAGTTGCTATGAGAATATAATTCGATTTTAATTCTCATTTAAATTCAAAGACAAATAAAATTGGAATTTCTTGTTTCCATTTGTCAACATAAATTATCAAACTTTAGTGAAATTAAAAATAGTCAAAGACTTAGATGGAAGTGAACTTAGAAAGCCAAAAATGAATATATAAGCTTTATTTTAATTATTATTATACTTTGAGTACAAGTGGGATTACATTAACACATCTACCCCATTATCTTAAAATTCAAACAAACATAAAATTGGTTTCGATTATAGATGATAAATTTATAACATATATTGTATAAATGATTAAACTTTAGTAAAATTAAAAATAGTCTAGACTTGGATGGAAGTGAACTTACAAAGCCAAGCATGAATATATAATCTTTATTTTATTATAGTTTGAGTACAAGTGGGATGATATTAAAGCATCTACCCCATTATCTTAAAAAATAAACAAACATAAAAATAGTTTCAATTATAGATGATAAATTTATAAAATACATTTGATAAATTATCAAATTTTAGTAAAATGAAAAATAGCCAAAAACTTGATAGAAGTGAACTTAGAAAACCAAACATGACAATAACCTTTATTTTAATTATTATTATACTTTGAGTACAAGTGAGATTACATTAAAACATCTACCTCATTATCTTAAAATTTAAGCAAACATAAAATTAGTTTCGATTATAGATGATAAATTTATAAAATATATTTTATAAATTATCAAACTTTATTGAAATTAAAAACAGTCAAAGATATAAATGAAAGTGAACTTAAAAACCCAAACATAAATATATAACTTTTATTACATCGAAGGTGTTACTTTTTGAAACCCTTCAACACTGACTTTTGTCTCCCATTTTGTTTTTCACCGTTGATTCAAGCCAACAACTGTAACTGTTCTCTACCATCAATTCGAGCACAACCGCATCCATTAATAAATTCCACCATTTGTCACTACTCTACCAAGGGAGAGTAATCAGAAGCATCCCGACCGTGGATATGTCGACGAGTTTGCACTGTTCTTGGTAGAGTAATCAAAAGCATCCCGATAGTGAATATGTCGATGGGTTTGCACTGTTGATTCAGACCAACATCTCTCACTATTCTCCACCATCAGTTCGAGCACAACCACATCCATTAATAAATTCCACCATTTGCCGCTACTCTACCAACGGGGAGTAATAAGAAGCATCGTCCCGACGGTGAATATGTCGATGGGTATTAACCACAACATGAATGGTGGAGGTGGCAGAGGCGACATTATTAAGGGAAGAATCAATAATAAAGTTGTGCATAAGAAAATGACGAGTAAAGATGTGATGCTAAAGTAGTTAACCATCTAAGAAACCCACCTACTACTACTTGTCTTCGTTCCAAACTAATTCTCTCACAAAAGCATGGTTAAAGGTATTATTCATTCTTTCTGACCAAAATTCTCAGTTCACCCTACAATTTAAAGTATTCAATGCACCTTGCAATTTTGAGGTATTCAACGCATCTCAATCA
The DNA here is from genome assembly GCA_000404065.3 of Pinus taeda. Taxonomy (NCBI): domain Eukaryota; kingdom Viridiplantae; phylum Streptophyta; class Pinopsida; order Pinales; family Pinaceae; genus Pinus; species Pinus taeda. The sequence goes on from APFE031365727.1 coordinate 1,645, forward strand.
CATGCCTTGGCATGTTCTGTCCACATAAACAACGACCCCAGGAGTTTCCAACCAAAAATGGAAGACAAACTGTGAAGCATTCATGTTTTTCTTCACTCGTCCTTACGAAATCTCTTCTTGGTCGAACTTGAGCCTTGGATCAGATCATATTACAATAAGTAGAATTAACAAACTCTGCTTGCCGGTGCCAAATGAAATTCATTTGCTTTTCAACCTTGAAACAGTGTCCACCTCCAACATCTGAACAAAAACTCTAAACCTTACGAGAAATTGCTAAAATCCACAAAAAGCAAGAATGGGAGCAACATACAAATGGCCTGATCCAATCTTTTAGTCCTTTTCTGAAAAGAATCTGCTAAAAACCTCTGAAATGCATTTGACATTAAAATTTAGGCAAAAATGCCCATTTGTAACTAGAAAGGCTCGAATAATTTTAAGATTTATCAAAATATTTTCAATCCTCAAAGAAAATGTCCATAAGACTTCAAAAGCTCGTGCCATAACTTTCAACCTTGAGAAAAACTTCAGAAACTTGTACAACTTGTAAAATTTAAGTAAAGGCATCCAAACCTTCACTCAGAAATTCTTAGAATATGTCAATTTTTCCAATGTTCACATCAAAGCATTGTTATTTATGGAAAAATTTACCATCTTTATTCCAAATGCAAGATCAAACCCTCCTGCCGACCCATGCGGAACATTGTTCGATTCATTGAAAACAAAAAATGAACGGATGTAAGAAAACAGGTGCAGCGCTTACAGACATTATACTTTTAGATATTCAATAGATTTTGCAGCGATTGCCAACAAGTGGATGGTAATTTTGAGATTCCGTTCTGCAGCTACTAGTTTGGATTCCTAAACGAATCTTTACATCAACCCTCCTGCGTATCTCATTTCTTCTCAGATCTTAAAAATTATCGATCCAAAACTAGAACCAACCACACTCACGTAACAAAAGGTTACGTTAACCCAAGCGGCCGTTAGGATTTGACCATTAGCGGGAGGGAGGGAGATATTTGGAATCTTTAACGTGTAATATCTCATTCTAGTTAAGTCGTCAAGGATAGTACAATTCCGTTCGATGACAAACCCTTATCTTTACATTTAAATCTTATATTTTCCTTGTGACATTAATTGGACAATGTTGAACTTTCACAAACCGGTTTAACAAGCCTTTATAGTTTGATTTCACCAACTATGTTAATTCCTTTTAATACTTTGCTGTTAAGTTGTAATTTTTATATCATTATCATTCGTTTTAATTAAATAAAATGTAATGATAAATAGTTATATATATATATGTGTGTGTGTGGGGGGTGGGGTGGGGGGGTGTGCCCATTTTGAGAGGATAACAATAGAAAAGTTTTATTAAACGAGTTTGGGTAAAAGAACACTAAGACAATTATCATTTTTATGTGTTAACTAGCTTGTCCCTAAAGGTACAAAAGATATAGTAGGAAATATGAATTTGAAAATACCATCTGAAAAACTAATGTTTATTCACACATAAATTCAATTCTATGAGAACAACCACATAATTTTTATTTTCTATATAATTTTCTAATTACAATTTTATATATAAATGATATTAATAAAAATATATAATTTAAAAAAACAATAATTTGAGAAAGATTATGACAATCAACCACCATGAAAATGCCACAACGAGAATGGAAATTGTCCTTTGACTTCACCAACTCTCTCAAACTTTCTATTCCCTCAAACTTTAACATCAAAAAGACATGAGTTTGAATGTGGTGTCGACATGAGACAAGTAGTGAGACAAGTAATTGAGGAATTCACCCACAATTGTGTACTTATAATTTCCATAAAACTGAAAAACTTATAATTTCCATAAAGTTGAGAAGCATCCAATTCTTCTTATCACAATTCCCAACTGTTTTATCCTTCGGTGTATCTTTGCACCTTTAGGGACAATTGCTAATTTTATTTATTATCATACTTTGAGTACAAATAGGTTTACATTACATTAAAGTGAGATAGGGCCATTACTAGTTTTATTTATTATTATACTTTGAATACAATAAGGATTACATTAAAGTGGGATGGGATTAATAAGACAATTTTTGATATTATCCCTCACTTCCCATTTGGACTCACTGAAACCATCTCCATCCTTGTATATCACCATCGACGCTCTAGTTTCTTCGAAAAGCATCTTCCTGCATGCGAACGGCACGTCGTCGTCGCCGGGCTTTAGAAACTCCCTCGTCAATTCCTTCACTGCCGGCTCCAGAATGCCATAGATGTGATTCAGAGCCTCTTCTTCTGTACATTCCGGGTGATCTTTCATGTAACATTCAATGCTGGACGCCAATTCTCCACGAGCCTTCTCCGCCTTATATGTCTTCGTGTCGTCGACCAGGCGGGAAATGAGGGAAATCAGCTCTGTGAGAACACGTCTCCCGGGATAATCTACTTTCTCCAATGCCTCTTGGGACAGGAGTTGCTCCTCCATTATCAATACTCCACTCAACAGAAGTATACGTTGGCCAATGGAAGTGATTCCGTTCTTGATGTACTCGTCCAAGCTGGGCACATACTCAGTTGCTAACCATTCAGCTTCTTCATAATAACTCAGAATATGATCCTCCCACTGATCAATATCAATGGATCCAGATATTAATATCAAATTTAGCGTCACACAGCAAATTAATCAATCAATGCATTAAATTTTTTGGCAAAGGATGGTTGTTAAGCCAAATTTAAATTCTAGATTTTGAGAATATTCTAAAATATAATAGATGATGACCCATTCAAAAATTGACCTTACTGCTGTTATTGGAATTCTGAAATATTTCCAAAATCTAAAATTAAAACGAAAATAACCACATATAACTTATTTTGTACCTAACGAAACAAATTCAATATTACTTACTCCCTTTCTGAAAAAGCTAACCAATTCACGCCCCTGTTCCTTCTCTGCCTCCCAGGCCACTTCGTGAACTATGTCATAATAGATTTTGTAACATAGTTTCATATAGTCTGGTAGGTTTTCTGTATAAGAGAGGTCCCATCTGAAGAAAAAATTGAGCCAACATAATTCAATCAGTATAATCATCTAAGACCCTTGGTTTAATTTACTTAATAGACACAAAATTATCTGCAATCCAACGTGATCCAATCCCTACCTTCTCACGGCCTCAGTGAACAGCTTCAATTCATCAAGGGTCCCATAAGTGTCATACATATCGTCCAGAACAGTCAGCAAACACGCCACTTTTGTAAAGAGGAATCTGCATTTGGCATACTGGGGCTCATACGTACCAGCGGCTATCAAGAAGTAGAATTCCAGCGGCCTCGCCCGTGCAAAGGTGAATAGAGGCAACCCCGAATCTTTAAACCAGCTGTGATGTGACGTGCATGCAGAATCAACCATGATTAGGACAAATAACGGTTGAAATGGTTTCAGATTTCTCATGAGGGACTGTCTGTTAGGTAGTTACCTGGTAACATTTTTCATCTCTTCTTGGTGGATGGACTGGACAATGTTGAAATCTAATTTTGCCAACTCTAGAAGCTTTTCGTTGTTCACGTAGGGCAGCCTGAAATTAGAATAAGCAGCACCCTCTCAGTCCAACAATAATATTATTTAGAAAAGGAAAAAAAAAAAAAAATCACCTGCGCAAGAGTTATTTTCATTGAGATTGTTGATTGAGATAAACAATAATCAGTAATTTTTTTTTCCCGATTCTAAAATATCTTCCAAATCGTTAATTCAAACAAGTTCAATTAAATTTAACTATATAAAAATTGATTTGTAAACACTTTTTGCTAAACATGCATAATCTGGATTATACACTTGACAGTATCTTTTTGCTTCCACTCTGGGGACACTGGCATGCCAAGAAGTCTTCAGGGCGTATTTAACCTGGCAATGGAGATGGCCGTGTTAAAATCAAAATTTCAAATCTTACCAGGATTAAAATTAATCTAAAATCTTTTAATCAAAGAAAGTAATGAAAGATGGGTATTTTTATTTTAATTACAGATTTTGAAAATATTTTATAATCTGATGATCAAGAGAGAAGTTGGTTTTTTAAATTTTTCTGAATTTTATCTTAATTATAAAATTTCAGAAATATTCTAAAATCTACCATTGATTTAAATTCAAGCCCAACAACAAATATATATGTTCCATTCTGTAGTATAATATATATATGTAACATTCTGTTACCTGTTGGCTCAGGTTTTGTTTGTTGTTCCATGCACTGAAAGTCTCACTTTTCTCAAGAGCTTCTCTCAGATATTTAGTAGTGAAGCTTTTGGCTTCATCCAAAATGTTTTCTCCAGGGAATGCTAGCTGTGAAGCTCTATAAAGGCTCAGCATGCTTGCTACTTCTTTGTTGAATGGACCAGTCGAGCAAAAGAATTGGCCATTGCCATCTTTGATTTATGCAATCTTGTATTGTGCAAGCACCAACTTGCACAACCTTCTTGATCCTTCTTTCATATAATTTTCATACTAAGATCATGAATGCCTTCCTTCTTCAAATATAATTTTCATACTAAGATTATGAATGCCTTCCTTCTTCAAAAATAGTTTTATGTCCTGCTCACCATGAATCACCTATATCAATACACCTCTGATTCCAATTACATTCATATATTATGCTCATCCTATGCTGGTTATAAAGTTTTTAGAGCTGCTAATTTTAGTTCTAACAATCTAAGGGGTCCCAAACTTGTGTTTTTCATAAAAATCCTTCGCTAATTTTATAAGTGTGGTGCCAAGATTTATGCATTCACTGTTGCTTACAATGAAAAATACTTCTCCCTAGGTATTTTTATCGAAATGCATCCTCCTTAATTGAGCTACTAAGGGACTTTGATAACCAACCCACAAGGAATCACACCACCAAAAGAGCTGAGAAATAAAATTTGCATGATTATTGATTTGGTTAACAAACTTCCATTAATGGGAACAACAAAACACTTTGCGAACTAATGTACATGTTAACTAAGTCACTAACAATCAAACCACTAAGAAATTGAGAGACATTTTACACTTCATCCCCTATTGTGATTAAGCTCTCAGTCACATCCCCAAATTTTCTGATAAATTCATATATGAAACTGGACTTTGTTTAAACTCAACAAGATAATTACCAAAAATAAAAATAAAATAAAAATATCTAAATATACATTAATTATCATACTGAAAACAAAAAACTAGAAACTAGAGTATTATACTAAGTGTTAGTTCTCATTAACGTGTAACAAATTTAACATATTTAATAAATCAAATTATAACCCCTAAATTTGTCTATTTATTTTTCCATATCATACTTAGGTATAAAGGTATCACCAGCAAATTGAGTGACTACAATATTAATGCTGAACTTTGTGTGGAATGTTTTTATGTGACATCAATATTGATGTTGAACTTTATATTAAAATTAATTTTTTTACTATGATTCTTGTGGTGTAAGCTTATCCGAGAAATCTGGTTTTTAAATGAGCACAAGAATCTATAAAAATCTATCTTTCTCGTGACCTTTAGCGCACTCCTATTCTTTGCACTCAATAACAAAATTTTATTTTAGAATATCAGCCCACCATTGCACATTGTAAAATTAATATTACCTCTGTGGTGACAGACAGCATGGATTTGCATTTTCTACATCAAATTAATCAATAACAATACTTCATTTTATAATATCAGCCCACCATTGCACATTGAAAAGTTCAGATTACCTCATGGTGACAGAGGATGGATTGAAAAGTTCAGATTAACTCATGGTGACAGAGCATGGATTTGCATTTGAACATCAAATTAATCCATCAATTACCAAGATGGACCCTCAAAAATTAACCAATACATTTACTACAATGGACTCTGTGTAACAAAACATGGGAATTAAATCTTATATAAAATAAATCAATTAATGTACAATACATTTACTACAATGGACTCTGTGTAAGAAACATGGGAATTAAATCTTATATAAAATAAATCAATTAATGTACAATCTCTGGACAACCGAGAAAAAAAAGGGAACGCAACGAAATGCAATCAACTCAAAACCACAATAGGATATAATTGAATATATGGAATCTGCAACCCCAAGTGAGCTACCTCACAGAATATGTGATACCTCATCAGATATCGGGGAATTCCAGGCTCTGAGCTCCTTGAATTTCCAAAGTGGAGGCGTTCTGGAAAAACATGACTAATCCGCATTTACTTCTGCTATACCCTTCCCACAGATTGAAGGTCACTTTTCCCGTGACTGTTTTCCTAGCAGACACATCTTTGACAGTACACGCCTTCTCAAGACACCTGACAACGAAATCATTGGTGAGAACTCGTCCTTTGTTCTCGCCTTTTGTTTAATCTGTGACAAGTCCATTCTCATACAAGGCCACCAGAATATCAAGACTGTAACCTTCTACTTTGAATCTCAGTGGCCCACTCAGGCTCACTTCAATACTCGATTCAGAGGGCCGAGCAATGGTTGTCTGTAACAAGAATATCAACATTAGAAAGTCCACACATATAGAAAATGTAATACATCAAGAATTTCAAGAGAGGAAGGGAAACCCATGAGGCAAAATTGGTCTAAGCACAGATCCATATCTAATCTCAGGTTTAGCCAAAGTTATTAGAAGCTAACCAGATCTATAAAAGGCAGGTTGATCTGATAAAATAAGCTAGTCATTTCAAATTTCCTCACCATAATACAAGATGTAGTCATAATAATTGTTAAAAATATTAAAAAATAAGTTTGTTAAACTGTTGTTTCATGTATACATACATCCAGACCACAGATCTACACTTTTAGAAAGATTAAAAATTTTAAGGAAGATAAATCTAAAGTTGGATGATTAGTTCCGACAAATCACAAGTAAACTTATCAAAATTTTAAAAATAAAGCTATTGCCATGGCATTAATCATAGAAAACAGAAGATAGAGGTTCAAATTTAATGCTTCCATTAAATTTGGGATTTAAGGCTAGCTAGATCAACCAAAACGGAACAATCTGACATTTTTTTTTTTATACCATGTTTGGTTGGATTGTGATTTTTTTTAAATGTATAGATAGATTTTGCATTCTGAAAACTTCAATTATCTGAATGCAAACATAGATTGGTATCTCGAAAAAGCTCAATAATTGAATGCATAGATAGATTGGGTATCTCGAAAAACCTCAATTTTTGAATGTATAGATAGATTGGGTATCTCGAAAAACCTCAATTTTTGAATGTATAGATAGATTAGGTACCCTTTAAAATGTTGATTTTTGAGTATTAATCCTCCGATCTGAATGCATAGATAAATTAGGCACACTGAAAAATCTTTACGAAAAATGTATAAATAAATTTAGTACTCTTAAAAATTTATTTTTGAATATTAAACCTCAGAGGGCTTGATTTCTGACGATTACACAGTACCAAGTTACTTACCAAAAAAATGACTGAAAAAGAGGAAAAACATCTAACAGTTAGAATACCACTGCAACAAAAACATGGGATTCTTACCTTGATCTCAGAAGATGTGAAACGTGGGGCAGAGCGTATAAGGGAGAGGACAGACTCAGTATCGGAACCCAAACACTGGGATCGACCTTGAACTACCACTTGGGGTGTGTAAATGCTATCTTGCTGCAGCGATTGGCCATAGGCCCTCTGTCTCACTGTCCAGAGACTGCTCGCAAAGGGATCCTTCCAACCCAAATAGTCCCAATACTCCACATGGTACGCCAAAAAAATTACAGGCATATCCAGCTCCAGCTCTCGCGACGAATCCCCCTGCCCCAATTTCGATATCAACAGATCTGCAGCAGGGGAGGTGGTACAGCCCTGTGAGGTGAACAATTCTACCAGAACTGGTCCCGGCGTTGGGCCTTTGTTTTTGGGCTTCGCACCATTGATATCACCAGCACCCGCTTTGTTCGTGGGATTGAGATCTAGGCCATTGGTGGTGTGAACTTTGGCTCCGTTTCCCGCGGCGTCAGACACTTCTGCAGCTCTTGGCTTACTGCCGAAACAACATCACGATCTGTTAACCATATCGATCTTCCCTCTGTAAATCCAGTTCCTCTACCACTGACACCGATCTTTTATATGTTGCAAGGCTCCTTCGCATGGCATACACAGGGCGCTGGAAATGAACAAATAGAGAGGCACAGAAAGGCAGAGGGAAATGAATTCCTTTACGCCTCTGGGAAAGAAGCGCGAGAGCGCCAGGTCGAAGAAGCGCGAGAGCGGGAGAGCTCCGGGTCGAAGAGTAACGCCGGTGAGTAATCCGGCACCGGCCATAATACTCCAGCTCGTCCCCGCTCTGATCGGTCAAGGAATGTCAGGTGCATGTAAGACTATTTTTTTTGAAGAGTAACGCGGGTGAGTAATCCGGCACCGGCCATAATACTCCAGCGCGTCTCTGATCTGATCGGTCAGGGGATGTCAGGTGACTGCAAGACTATTTTTTTTGTCAGAGCTTCAATCGGGAATGTCAGGACTGTCAGGGCAGGGTGGCGGGGAGGCGGAAGAAAAAGATGGCGTAGTTGTGAGATGGTGGCGGAAGGCAGAGAGGTTTTAGATAGCCAGAACCGGACGATTTTCCAACCAGCGACGAAACCGGGCCATTCTACAACCCGGATAGACTACTATTACACTGCGCTGCTACAGGTATATATTGCACAACGACAGTGCATACGACAAATGAGCATTCAATGGCGCGTGATATTTCTTTCACGTACTCGTGATTTTTCCGAGTTGTCTTACGCTGAAAGCTCTTTGCCCACACAAGGACAACGCAAAGCTAATAGCTCATTGTCGAAGTTGAAAGCTTTGCTCACAGCTCAAAGTTTAAAAACTTGTTTTCCATGTAAGTACAATCACCCTCATTAAAAGCTTGTTTTCCATATAAGTACAATCACCACCAAAGCATCTCAGCACCACTCATGCCTAGGAGTAGCGTTTTCAAGGTCTCAAACTTTTGCATGACTGGTTTTATCCATTTGCCATGATTGGTTATTTCTTTCAAAGTATTTTTTTTTGTGGGGTAGGGGGAGGTGAAATTATTTTTAATTATATTTGTAATTTTTTAATATTCAATAAATGATGAATTTCACACAAAAATTAATTAATTTATATTATATAGGTATAGTAAAAAATTATTATATAATACATCGAGCAAATCTAATTACTTTAATTCTTAGCATGAGATTTGAATTTAAAACTTTATATGAATACGAAACCCCATACAAATCAATTAATTTACACATTATGGATATTGCAAAAAAATAAAATATGTAATGAATCGACCATGACTTCAAATCATATCCTCATTTCTTCCCATCGCACTTCCCATCACACTTAAACCTAAAATTCTATGAAGACTAGATCTCATAAGAACCAACTAATTTACACTTCAAATCATATCCTCATTTCTTCCCATGACACTTGAACCTAAAATTCTATGAAGACTAGACCTCATAAGAACCAATTAATTTACACCTTATAAGTATTTTCAAAAAATTAATATGTAATGGATCCACCAAATCCAGTCACTTCAAATCATATCACCAATTCTTCACATGCTTTTTGAAACTAAGGCTTTGTGAAGACTAAATCCCACATAGACTAACTAATTTACACCTCAGATATAAATGTCTAAAAATCAATATATAATGGAGCAACCAAATCCATTCACTATTATGTAAAACTTCAACAAAATTCATCAAAAATATAATGGTAGTTACAATATAATGGATACTTCCATTATCTACCTTGATTGTAAGTTGTATGTATTAGGAACCGAAACCTATAGATTACATCTTAACAAACCTAATTTATTATTACTAATGTTGTTGAGTACCTTGATTGTAAGTTATATGTATATTAAAAACTCAAAGCTATAGATTACATCTTCCCAAGTCTACTTTGTCATTACTAATGAAAGTTGTTGCTTGGATTTCACTAATTTTTTTTGCATTTTGAATAAATATATGGACACAATTATATATTGAAATTTTATCTTATTAACATATATATAAAATGTCCAATAAATATATTCTATAATGTTCAAAAAAATACAATGAATGAATCAAATGAAGTCTATTATAATATTTGATATAACATTTAGTATTAATGTTGTGTCATTATTCCTTTTTATATGCACATTTAAAATAAGATGGGTCATTATAATCTTAAATAAGAAGGGGTTCGGAGGAATGAAATCCACTATAATATTTGATATAATATTTAGTATTAATGTTGTGTCATTACTCTTTTATATATATACATTTAAAATAAGATTGGTCTTTATAATCTTAAATAAGAAGGGGTTTGGAGGAAGAAGTCCATGTTTTTGTGTAGTGAGTGTTAGTTCTAGTGTAAGTCACATTATAAGCTAGTTAGCCCCTTCCTTACATGTTACATAAAGTATTACTAATTTTTATTATTAGTTAGTGATTAAAAAACCTTACCCTATTTCGAAGGAAACAAATAAGTCTACTTCATTACATTAAGGTAGACTAAGGGGATAATTCAACTTCATTACAACATGTAAATATTTTGAGAAATAAGACTTAGCCTTATGAATCTATGTTTTCAAGGAGAGTTTTGGGCTATGCCATTTAAACTAGTTTATTTGTCACTGCATATTATATAGCTTGAGTGCTCTTTAAGTTGGGTTAAACATATTGTGTTTTTTGGGCTATCAATACACACCCCATAGAAGAGTAATAAATGTTGTATATGCTAGCATATACACCATTGGATCCAAAAATATTTAAATACAATAAAGTATATGCCAACCTATAAAACATTTATTACTTTAACATGGGGTACTTATTGTTTTCTCATGTATGTGGTCGTAAGCAATTTGAACATCCAAAAGTTCCTCAAACACCAAGGTGTTGACTAGTATTGATTTTCTAGTATCATATTCAATGCATATTATTGTTAGAAATACTTCTTTTTTTTTCTCGGTAAAACTAGCTAGCCTGTTATATTATATTTACAGTAAAATGTTTACAAGCAGTGAAGCAGGACTTCCATGGCCGCCAGTGGCGCCTTGGGTGACTTAGCTTTGACTCAAAAAGCTCCCACGTAGGGGTAGCGTCAACAACACTTCCAAAATTCCTCCAAAAAGACTGACTGAGGCAGGAAACCAATTCAATTTTCCCATCAACAGACCCAGACATATTGAATTAAACATAAGCATGCCTACCCACGCAGGGGCGTTCTTCATAACCAGACTGAGTACTGATACAAACAAGACAGACTGGGACAAAACACGACCAAAACAAGCTGGACAAAATAAGAAACTGTAAGTGAACAGACATAAGGCTAACCCGTACCCATTGACCCGCAGCAAACAAAATCCTTGACTCGAGCTGAGTGGAAACGGCAGATGCTGGAGCGCACGTAGGAAGGTCAGTCAGCGCCAGGAATTTTCTCTTCCACAATGGTGCACCATCCCTGACCCTCAGGGATTCCTTCCCACATGGCATCCCATTTGTCCTGTGCTGAGCCTTGAGATTCCTTCGCCTGGGGGAGAGAGGGAGTGGCCATAATCTCCTTCCCTGAGGTACCCTCCCCACTTGATGGAGGCAGCACAGGGCCCGCCTTTCCAAAGCCCTCTGGGGGTGGTTCTTCCATTCCTAGAGGCGTCTCTCCTTCATTCCCTTCCGGAGCTTGAGTAAAAAGCACTGAAACATGAGCATTAATTCCTGGATTATCCTTGGATTTGCCCAGGGTGAACACCACCGAGCCAAATGCCGGGAGGGCTGGCTCCCCTTCGCTAGTGTTACCAACCTCCATGTATTGCCCAACCTGGAGTGGCTTGACCGCCGCCCTCCTATAGCAATAGCAGCAGTAGCAATGGTGGTGCTCCCTCTTTGCCGGTGGGCACGAGGAAGAGCCACGTCCAGAACCCCTCCTGCAAGGTTGCCGTTGTCGTAGCCTCGCCATGGGCAGTTCTCCTTCTCCCTTGATAGCTTTCAGCGATTTGTGAGGCCAGCCAGAAGGCACAATTCGCCACCAAAACCTTCCAAGCACCACCACCACCTTTGAATTTTCCACAGAGACCTCTGAATTTGCCACCAGAACCTCTGAATTCGCCACCAGAACCTCTGAATTCGCCCCCAGCACCTCTGAATTTGCCACCAGAACCTCCGAATTCGCAGCCAGAACCTCTGAATTCGCCCCCAGCACCTATGAATTTGCCACCAGAACCTAAGATTTCGCAGCCAGAACCTCTGAATTTGCCCCCAGAACCTCTGAATTTGCCACCAGGACCTCTGAGTTCGCCACCAGAACCTCTGAATTTGCCACCAGAACTTCTGAAATGCTCTCAAATTTCCACTTTCTCTCATAACAGGAACCTGAGTAGGAGCGTCGAGAAGCCCAGAAGGCAGCTTGAGGTGGTGGAATAGCCGCCCTCCTGCAAGTCTGCCTCTGCGTCGAATGTCTCTGCAATCGCAGTTCCTTAACACCACCGAAACGATGCACTGATAATTACACCTCCATGCCTTGATATCCCTCAAAATTCCTTTGTTCGAAGCGCACCATAACTGCCACCATCCCTTCAATCTGCTCAGCATTGAATGCTCAGAGCATAAACCTCGCAGGATTAAGCCTTTGACGGCTAAGTCCTTACAGCATTTAATTGATCACGGGGCGACACATGGTGGACATGTGGCTCAGCCTTGCGTGACATGCCATCACCCGCATCCAGGGGTTCAGTATCACTTTGAAGGAGATTCTTACATTCCTGAGTCTGTTGATTGCTGGGGATGATGTCCAAATTTCCTGCTTGGAAAGGATGGTGGCTTTCTACCCCAATATTGGCTAGGAGATCAGCTACCTTATTGCCTTCTCTTCTGGAGTGATGAAAGGAGAGGGCTCTGTGGTTATGTAGCTCTTGAGCAATGTTGTTTAGCCTTGCTTCTAGCCTCCAACTGTCAGCTACTTTTCTGGTCTGAGAGCCATTCTGAATGCGAGTAACCATGCTGATGATGGCCTGGGAATCACCTTCCACTATCAGTGGTTGAAGATTCTAGCGTCTAGCGACTAAGAGCCCTTGCTAGAGACCTTCCAACTCCGTCGAGTTATTGGTGTCCCATCCTATATTGCCAAAGTAGATCTGCACGGTGTTACCATTGTGATTACGAATGATACCACCATAACCTGCTGGCCCAGGGTTGCCTTTAGAGGATCCGTCAAAATTAAGTTTGTAAGAGTTGGCGGGTGGGGCATTCCATTTTCTGACCTCCTTGTCATTACCTTTCGTTGTCCGCTGGGTGGCATTCCCTTGTGGCAGCTCTAGCTTCCAGTTGTCCAGGATGTTTTTCTCGTTGTCCTTAGTAGGGAGGTCTTCCTTAGTCCATGATTTCAGAAGCATGGTCTCTTTGAGGTTGCCATGCAGTCTGCTCCAAATTTCCTCAATGGGCGAGCTTTGGTTTTTGAAAATGCGCCTATTCCTTTCTTTCCATATGTTCCATATCACTGTGCCAGGGATTATATTCCACATGTAATTAAGAATCGCACAGTCATAGGGGCTTTTTGGCCATTGAAGGATGGTATCTATGATGTCTCCAGGTCCTCTGCATCTTCTTTGACATCTGAAGCCAACCTGATCCCACAACTTGTTGGCGATTGGGCATGTGTCCAGAAGGTGCTGTAAGGTTTCCTCATTTTTAAAGCAGTTGTGGCATATTGAGGGCCCATGGAAATTGCGTCTCCTTAGCTTGTCCCAGGTGAGAATCTTTTTATGTCCAACCATCCAGAGGAAATGTGATATTTTGGGCCAGGCTTTGAAGCTCCAAATTCGCTCCCATAGAGGGTCCGGTCTGGTGGTGGAGTCGCCTATGAGGTTATAGGCTTCGGATGTGGAGTAAGATCCTTTGGGGAGGTAACCCCATCTGAGGATATCCTCGCTGTTCTCAAACCGGATGCTTCTCTTTTTTAACTCGTCTTCGAGTGCTGCTGCCTCCTGAATGCTTGTGATTGTGGTTATTTGGTTGCTCGGTCGCCATTTTCTGAATCCGTTTACCGTGTCCTATTCCCAGAATTGATGGACGGTTGCATGCTGTTGCTCCTGTCTATTCGGAATGATCATTGGAGGAAGAACACTTGAAAGTTTGGGCTGTTGGTTCCATGCATCCTTCCAAAATCTGGCACTGTGACCATTTCGTATTTCCCAGAAGCTGTGCTTCTGGATGAGCTGATGATGCTGCTTGGCTGCATTCCAAATAAGTGATCCATTGATTGTGGGCTTGAATCTTATGATCTCTGCTTGGGGCATATTGTTGGTGTATTTGGCTATCCATATTTTGGCCCATAACTTATCTGGATTAGTTAACCATTGCCACCAGATTTTGGCATTCATGATGGTGTTGCTGCTCTCTGGATCTCTGAGCCCTATGCCTCCTTTGTTTTTGGGCTTGCACACAGTGTCCCATTTCACTAATGCCCATTTGTGATTAGTGGCTGAGCTTCCCCATAGAAAATCCCGCTGAAGGTTTCTCAATCTTTTCAAAACCCATTTTGGAGCAGCAAGGATAGAGAAAAGATAGAGAGGCATGGCTTGAAGAATGGACTTAATAAACACAACTCGACTAGCTAGATTGAGGGAGCGGTGAGTCCATAAATTGAGTTTTGAATCAAGCTTCTCAAGAAGAGAACGCTAGGCAGGCTGCTTAATGGCCGAGGCAGTAAGGGGAGCACCAAGGTAGGTGGAGGGGAGGGAGGCGGAGTGAAAGCCTAGGATACGGGTGATGGCGGATTTAACAGGCGGGGGGGTGTGGAAGAAAAAAGTTTGAGACTTGGAGTTATTGACATGAGTGCCAGAGGCTTCTGAGAAGTCGTTGAGCAGGGATTTCAGTCGAGAGGCTTCCTGAGCTGAAGGGTAGCCATAGAGCATGGTGTCATCGACAAATTGTTGATGAGAGGAGGCTGGGGAGTTGTGGATGGAGATCCCTCTAAGCTGATTAGATTGGAGGGCCTGCTTGATGTGTCTACTAAGACCCTTAGCCATAATAACAAAAAGGAAGGGGGAGAGGGGGTCCCGTTGTCTAATGCCTCTGGAGGGTTTGAAGGGGCGGGAGGGAAGACCATTGACAAGAAGGGAAAAATGAGAGGAGGTGATAAGACTCATGATCCAGCGAACCCAGGTGGAGCAGAAGCCAAAAGCTTTCAACATATGTTGAATGTAAGACCAGCTGAGCTTGTCGAAAGCTTTGGAGAGGTCGAGTTTGAGTAACATTCCAGCTTGCTTGGATTGTTTGAGGCAATGGATGATTTCATGAGTGAGAATGATGCCATCCATAATCTATCTTCCCTCGACATAACCCGATTGCTCTGGGGAGATGAGCATGGGTAGAAGGGGTTTTAATCTGTTAGCAATAACTTTGGAGATGACTTTATAGAGGACGTTGCAGAGGGCGATGGGTCTGAATTTCTCAAGAGTTAGGGAGTTCTCCTCTTTGGGTATGAGGGTGATGAAAGTGGAGTTAAGGGATGGGAGCAGCCAGCGTAATGCTCTGGACTCCTCAACAACTTGCCAGACCTCCTCTTTAATCAAGTCCCAGAAAGCATGAAAAAACGTGGTAGTGAAACCATCTGGTCCAGGGGCCTTACCTTCCTTGAGCTGCGCCATTGCCTCGTCTACCTCCTGGGCTTGAATTGGGCTCATGAGTAACTCGTTGTGCTCCTCTGTAACCAGCTTGGGGATATTGCTGGTGATTCTTCCAATCGCCCTTTGCCGATCTACCGCTTGCTCTTGGTGTACCTACTGAAAGTGATTGAGAAGGACTTCTTCTATTTTCTCATGTTCCTCAACTTTTACCCCCTCTTGGTTATGGATAAAGGGAATCTTATTGTGCATCCGCCTCTATACTGTAGTTCGGTGGAAGAATTTGGTGTTATGCTCACCTTCTTTTAGCCATCGTATCCGTGATTTTTGCCTCCAATAAATTTCCTCTTGCTTCCTTCTTTCCTCAAGCTGGTTGTTTATGTGCCGCTCTCTATCTAAGGTTGCTTCTGTATGCCCTGCATTTATTATTTCCTGATGGAGATCCTTCAGCTCCTTATTGAGCTCCTGCTGTGCCTCAAAAATATTGCCGAAGGTCTCTCGCTTCCAGCGTTTTAGGTGACTCTTTAGAAAGCATAGTTTTTGCTGTAGCTGGAACATCTTTGAGCCTTCTAGCGGGATAAAGGAAACCCAGGTGGTTCTGACGAAGTCCTTGAATGTTGGATGCGTTAGCCAAAATCCCTCAAACCGGAAGGGCCTTTTGGTTTTATCACCTGTTCGCTGCCAGTGCAGAGCTATTGGGCAGTGATCCAACCTTGAGTGGGCCAAGATTTCTACGGTAAGATCACCTCCAAGATGTACCGCGTTATCCGAAATCAGGAAGCGATCTAGTTTAGAGGCGATCTAAAATTTGCCTCCTCTGCGATTGCTCCAGGTGAAGGTGCCATTGCAGAATGGCATGTCTATGAGAGAGGCATTTTGGATGAAGTCCTTGAAGCGATCTACTTCAGGTTCCAATCTGGATTTGCCTCCTATCTTGTCCTCTATTT
This sequence comes from Pinus taeda, assembly GCA_000404065.3. Lineage (NCBI taxonomy): Eukaryota > Viridiplantae > Streptophyta > Pinopsida > Pinales > Pinaceae > Pinus > Pinus taeda. The sequence goes on from APFE031365727.1 coordinate 18,203, forward strand.
TGGTGATCATGTTGAAGTCCCCTGCAGCGATCCAGAGTGGATGCTACCTGTTTCTGCTGAGCGCTTCGATGGTATCGAGGAGCGCCTTTTTACTCCCATCATCCTGCGGGAAGTAGACGTTGGATAGGTTCCCATGAATGTTGGTGCCGAGAATGTGGAAGGCTGCTTGGATGAGATGATGAGAGGCGTGGAAGTCAGTGAGCGATATAGCCTGGGAGTTCCATGCTATGGCAAGCCCCCCAGAGGCTCCCGTGGCATCTACAGTCACTGATCTGCATCCTGGCCAGGCTTTTGAGAGAATGCAGCCCAGCGTGGCGCTGTTACATTTCGTTTCTTGGAGGAAACACATCTACGGTTTTTCCATCTTGATCATGTTTTTTAACATTCTAGATTTTCCTGGGCTATTGAGCCCTCTTACATTCCATGATACGAGCTTCATGATTTAACTATTTTGGGTAGGGCTGTAGTACTTCGTCAGCTTCGCGTATCTGCCAGAATCTACCTGGATTTTTCCGATCTCTATTATTCTCTGGAGATCTATCTTCCTTCCTCTTTTTTTGGTGTCCTTTGGACGTGGATTGCCATCCCAGGTGCTGCCAGATTGAATGCCCAACTGGTGTTGATGGAACGCTCTGGAGATGACCACTTCCAACTTATCTATATCCGACTCAGAGATTTTTTCATATGCCTTCTTCTGGCAACATAGCTCCAGTTCTATGATATCCAGACCATGTAGATCTATGCTCTCAGGTTCTTCCTCCATATTTTGCACCTAACTGGTATCCTCCTGAGGAGTTTCTGAATTCTGTAGGGCGATCAACTTCCCATCAACCTCCATTTCCTTGAGAGACTCCTCTGAGATTTCCGGATGCCTGCTGAGGATGGTTGGGATGATGATGGGAGATTTAGACTTGGGAGGGTGGCTGAATGGAGGGGGGTGGGTGGAAGAGGAAGGGCGGGTAGGAATACTGTCAGTATTAAGGGGTTGATCATCTGAGAGATTGCCCAGGGACTCAAAGTTGTTCTTGGAGGCAGGATTTTGGGGCTTGGAAGGCTAGGGTTTTGGCCCATTCTGAGGCTTTTTGTGCATGCGCTTTCTGTTCGTAACTTTGGTAACGCCGTCTTGAGATGGGGTTTCAGCGGATTCAGGAGAGCTAGCTTTGACATTGAGGGGGCAGTCTCGGAACAAATGCCCTAGTGCATGGCATCTCTTGCACCTGAAGGGCACATGCTCATAATCGAGAGGCTGGATCCACTCCTCATCGCGATGGGCAAGGGTAACTGACTCAGGAAGTGCCTCATTCAGTCTAATGAATACACATATTCGAGCGTATGAAATGAACTTACGGTTTTTTGTTTCTTCTGCTGCCCTGATGTATTGTCCCACTCCATTTCCTATGCTCATTAGACATTTTTCTTCCCAGTATTCATCCGGGAGTGAATAAAGTATGATCCAGACAGGTGCCCATGTAAGATCTTCTTTGTCAGGGCTAAATCTGGGCTTCCAATCCCTAATGTAGAGACCTGCCGAGTTGAAGAAGTACAGCCCTCCTCCCAGGATCCTGTATTTATCTTCCAGACAGAAAAAGATGGCGGTGAAGAAGCCCTTCACCCCCAGCTGGAGGGTGACATCTCCCTTTGGCTTCCATTTAGCTGCAATCCAACCATTTAAGGTCTGTTCGGTTGGCCAAAACCCTATGAACTTTCCAATGATTGCATGGTCCTTCATAAACGCTATCCTGCTATCGATAACGTCTCCAGGAAGTTCTATTCTCGGCCTTTCCTTGGCTACCAGACGACAGGTGGAAGAGGTAACCTTCGGGCTGTCCTCCCGCGAATCTTGTTCTTCTGGCTGATTACTGTTACTGCCTTGTTGCTGCTTCCCTGAGTTGAGAAGATCCGGATCAATCGACCCGAAAATGACCTGAGGTTCCAGTTTGTGGCGTGAGGGGGAGGGCTGTGACACCCCCCCCTGAGCTGGATTCATGGCTTGTAGCTGCTCCCCGTCAGATCTGTCGCGCTGCAGAGGATTTGGTGCAGAGACTGACCCCGATCCGCTGTGCTGTCAGCGCCGTCGAGGGTTTCGCCCTCAGAACCCTAGCTCAATCGCTGCACCCGCTCATTAGAAATACTTATTTAGTATTCATTATTATTATTATTTTTGGGTTAATCTCTTTTATCTATGTCACATTTCCAAGTGGTTCCTCTTTGTCCATATAGATTCCCATCCTTCTATAAAACCACTTTCATACTTCCCTAATATTTTTGCTTCCATAGTGTGAAACTTTACAAAGCTCTCTCCATTGACATCAGAGAATTTTTGAGGTCTAAAATGAGCCTCAAACTAAAAACTTACAACCAAAATAAACTTTATAAGAACCAATAGGATTAAAGATGATGATGTCAACCATGGGGGGTGATTCACCATTTTTGGAGTTAAAGAGTAAAAATATTTAAAAATAAAAAGTAAAAAACATTTTTTTCAACTCGTATTTTCAAGTTATCTCCCTACAATTTTACTCAAATTTCGAATAGGAGCACTCATTGGATGTGAAATTTAATTCATCATCCAACGAGTACCCATGTTGTATAATTTCAATGGACCATACTACACGAAAAATGAGAAATACATATAAAAATGTGATTGCAATCACATTTTATTTTTTGAAAAACAAGGTCCTTTGAAAGTATGCAAGATGGGTACTCCTTGGATGAGGAATTAAATTATGCATTCAACAAGTGCTCCCACACGAAATTTGAGTAAACTGTAGGGAGATAAGTTGAAAAAATAGTTTTTTCTTTTTTCCCTCTAAAATGTGTTGATGTAATCTAATCTTATTTTATTATTTTCACTATTATTTACTAATATTCTTAGGAGACCGATTTTAGATCTCAAAATTTCTCTAATAGAGGAGGTAGTGATGAAACTTTAAAATGCTGAAAAGATATACCATGTCAACAAATCTCAATATATATGAATAACAAGTTTGAATTTTAACACATACACACAATTTGAATTATATATATTTGATTTCAATTAATTTCATTACTACAATAAACATATATATTTATTTTAAATGACCCTATTATAATTGTTGATACTTTATTTAACAACAATAATTATTTGCATTCATTTTGAAATATGATTTTATATGATTTTAACAATTATATAGACAAAACATATATCTTTTTTTTAAATGACCCTATTATAATTGTTGATACTTTATTGAACAACA
>APFE031365737.1:0-11328 GCA_000404065.3 Pinus taeda
AGATTTCTCAGAGTTGGGAAAGAAAAGAAGAGCGAAAAATTAGAGCTTGTGCATACAGATGTATGGGGACCTGCTCAGGTATCATCTCTTGGTGGCTCCCGTTATTATGTTACTTTTATTGATTATGAAACTAGAAAAACTTGGATTTATTGTATTAAGAAGAAATCTGATGTATTTGATACTTTCAAGAAATGGAAATATTAGGTTGAGATTGAGACAGGAAAGAAATTGAAGTGTCTTAGATCAGACAATGGAGGTGAATATTGCAGCAAAGAGTTTGATAAGTACTGTTCAGAGCATGGAATTCGCAGACAGAAAAAAGTTCAGGAACACCACAAGAAAATGGTGTGTCAGAAAGGATGAACAGAACAATCATGGAGCGTGCAAGATGCATGAGATTGCATGCAGGATTGCCTTTACAGTTTTGGGCAGATGTTGTTTATCTAATAAACAGAGGGCCTTCAAGTTCTTTCGATGGCGGTGTTCTAGAGGAAGCATGGATAGGTAAAAAGGTAAACTACTCTTTTTTAAAGCCTTTTGGTTGTGAGGCCTTTGTCCATATTGATAAAGAAAATAGAACAAAGCTTGAGGCAAAGTCAAAGAAATGTACCTTTATTGGATATGGAATTAATGATTTTGGTTATCACCTATATGATTATGAAAATCACAAAATCATTAGGAGCAGAGATGTAATATTCAATGAAAAGGTCTTGTATAAGAATCAGTTGCAGGAAAAGAAACATGAAAAAGAAAACAAGGAATACACAATCCTTGATGAAATCACTGAAAAAGTAAAGGTGCCTGAAAATAATAATAATCAACAACCACAACAAAACCAACAGGCACCCCAAACACCTGAAAGTGGTGTTAGAAGATCTACCAAGATAAGTAGACCCCCTGAACGACACTCTCCTTCATTATATTATTTATTGTTGACTGATTCTAGTGAACCCGAATGTTATGAAGAAGCAATGCAGGTTGAAAGCAGGAAGAAGTGGGAGGTAGCCATGGAAGAAGAGATGGACTCCTTAATGCATAACCAGACTTGGGATTTATTCAGGTTGCCTGCAGGAAAAACTACATTGAAGAATAAATGGGTTTACAGGTTGAAGGAAGAAGATGGAGGAAAACAGAGGTACAAAGCTAGACTTGTGGTGAAGGGGTTTGCACAGAAGAAAGGTATTGATTTTGATGAAATATTTTCTCCTGTTGTTAAAATGACTTCAATAAGAACTATTTTGAGTCTTGTAGCAGCTGAAGATTTGCATCTTGAGCAGTTAGATGTAAAGACAGCCTTTCTCCATGGGGATTTGGAGGAAGAGATATATATGCAACAACCACAAGGATATGAAGTGAAAGGGAAGGAGAAACTAGTGTGCAGGTTGAAGAAGAACTTGTATGGCTTAAAACAGGCTCCAAGGCAGTGGTATCTAAAATTTGACAAGTTTATGTCTGAACAAGGTTATACTAGATGTCACTCTAATCATTGTGTTTATCTGAAAAAGCAAAATGATGGCAGCTATAATATATTGTTATTGTATGTAGATGACATGCTTGTCGCAGGATCTAACATACAGGAAATAAATGTGCTCAAAAGAAAATTGGCAAATTCATTTGCAATGAAGGATTTGGGAGCTGCAAACCAAATCCTTGGTATGAGAATAACTAGAGACAGGAAAAATCGTAAATTAACATTGTCTCAGAATGAGTACATACAAAAGGTGTTGAAAAGATTTAACATGCACAATGCAAAACCAGTTAGTACACCCTTTGCTAGCCATTTCAAACTTAGCAAGGAAATGTGCCCAAAGACCCAAGAAGACATGGATTATATGTCTAAAGTTCCATATGCAGCAGCAGTTGGAAGCTTAATGTATGCAATGGTCTGCACAAGGCCTGATATTGCACATGCAGTGGGAGTTGTAAGCAGGTACATGAACAATCCAGGAAAGGAACATTGGATGGCAGTGAAATGGATCCTCAGATATTTGAAAGGTACCACAGATCAAGCATTATGCTTTGGTGGTTCAAACATTTCTCTACAGGGATATGTTGATGCAGATATGGCAGGTGACAGAGATAACAGGAGGAGCAGTACAGGATATGTATTCATTGTTGGTGGAACAACTGTCAGTTGGGTTTCAAAAAATCCAAAGTGTTGTTGCACTTTCAACAACAGAAGCAGAGTATGTTGCTGCTATAGAGGCTAGTAAAGAAATGATTTGGTTACAAAGGTTTATGGGTGAATTGGGTAAGGAGCATGATATGGGCACGTTATAAAATAATAGCCAAAATTCCATTCATCTTGCAAAGAACTCAACATTTCATTCCAGGACTAAACACATATAGCTCAAGTACCATTTCATACGATCAGCGTTGGAAGATGGAGAGTTGAAGCTGGAAAAGATAAACACTAGCCAAAATCCTGCAGATATGCTAACAAAAGTTGTAACCAGGGAGAAACTGAGAATATGCTCAGTTTCGATTGGTCTTCAAGGATGATGATGAAGACAAGAAATAGCCAAGTCCAAAGAGGAGTCATTGTCCAACAAATGAAGCAGTGGTGGAGTTGCTACAATCATTCTCCAAGTGGGAGATTGTTGTGTGTGGAGCATGATTGATCAGAGGTCTTTGTTTCAGCCGGATGTATACCCCAAGAAGTTTGTACACCTCTCCACGTGGGGGGGTGCAGGGGGGACTTGTCCCCCCCGAGGGGGTTCGGGGGCCAGCAGGGGCTCAGGGGCAGCGCCCCCGAAGCTAAAAACAGATGTGAAATTGCCTTGTAAAAGTATAGTAAATTCTAGTCAATCAGGGTCGTTCATTAGGCGGATGATCTAACGGTAGAACTTATGTTTAGTTTAGGGTTTTTTACCCTAGAAGGCAACTCCTCTCTTTGTATGAGGGCATTGTATTGAGTCTGTGTAAAATATATGTGTATTCTCCGAGCGAGAAGCAGAGAGGTGAGACCATGAGAGAAAACAGAGGATATTACAGCGGATCTGCTGTAGGTTGTGTCTCTTCATTTTGTTGGATAATAGAAAGGAAGGACTGGCTGTTCGGGGTGCACGTGGCCCAAACTGGGTGAACCACGTATATTTGTGTCTCTCTTGTTTTATGTGTTTTCTGTGTTTATATTTTTGCAATATTTTTTTTGTGTTCCATTGCTTTGTAATATATAATTTTCTAACACTAGTTACTCAGAGGCTATTGCAGCAATCATCCCAAGCTTTGGGATGAACATTTGTGTTATGTGCAACATGCTTACAACCAGGCTAAACATTCTTCTACACAAAGATCTCCTTTTGAGACCTATTTTGGTTTCACACCAAGGTCTCCCTTGGATTTTGTCTTTGGTAAAGACATAGTAGTTGAGGGACACAGTGATGTGGAAAAGGAAACCAAGTTCATTGACCAAATCCAAGAAATTCACCAGGAAGTACAGGAATAGTTGGAAAAGAGCCAGGCCAAGTACAAGGAAAGGCATGATAAGCATCAGATTGAGCATAGTTTCCAAGTTGGTGATCAAGTCTGGCTGTATATTAGCAAAGATAGAATGCAAGGTGAAGGTAAGAAGTTGAAACCAATAAGATATGGACCTTTCAAGATACTTGAGAAAATCAGTGAAAATGCCTTTCGCCTTGATTTGCCAGCTTACATGCACATCTATTCAATAGTTAATGCAGAAAGCTTGAGACTGTTTGAACCTTCATTGACTGAAGATCTCGAAGAGCAGAGTCAGTTGCCTTCTATTGATGCTCTGTTGCCTGAATATCTCAATGAATTGCAGGAAGATACAGTTCTGGACAGGAAGGTGAGAACTATGCACAGAGGGGATGTTGAGTACCTCAGGATTGGACTCAAGGGTTCAAAACCAAGCAATGCAAGATGGATAGAAATTGGGCAAGCGAGGAATCTATATCCTCACTTGATTGATGCTTAAAAACCAATTTTTGGTGGTCCAAAAGCTTTTTCAGTGGGAAGGTCGTGATCCAAATTGGATCCTAGAACACTCTTTAAGTTTTCATGAACTTTTTAAAACATGCCAAAGGCTACAAATCTCGTAAAAATCAAGCTTATTAGAGATATCCTCATAACCGTTGCAATTTGTGATCAGTGCGGAGCAACAAGGACCGTCGGTCAAGCGTGCAGACCATTGGCCCATGGTAACGCGCGCTATCGCAAATTAGCAAATCCAGAGTCCATTTCAAGAAACAAGGGTAGTTTCTGATATGCGATTAGCGACAAGTCGCTAATCGCATATTGCAGGGCAAACCCTTCAAAGAAGGAAAGGCCGCAAGCACCTAGACCCGAAAAATCATTAAATGCAACCGATATTGTTCTGATTCCGTTAGAAGCGGGGTCCCACAAAAACCGGCAAGATATCGGAAGGGCTTCGAGTGTTAAGCGGTTTCAACCGAGTCCCACCCGATGCCACACAATGGTTGCCACGCATCTAGTGGAAGAGAGAGAAAACCTCTCACATCAAACAGGTAAACATCATGTTACTTATCCGCCCGATATGGACAATGACCGTAGGATTTGGAGGCTCCAGATCGATGACAGAGACACGATCCGATGGGTGACCAGATTTGACGAGGTTAACAAGCAGAGTTGTATAGGATTTGAAGTCCGATACGGACGATGCGTTAGCAGAAGGTCGTGTTTCGCGGGCATTCTTGGAGTAAACGGAAAAAACGGTCGTTTCAAAAATGTCCAAGAGAATTGACACTCAGTTCCTTATGAAATAGGTGGCCACCTCCCTGTGAGGAGTTATACAGTGACTGATTACACAGGCTAGAGGGATTCAAACAGACAGAGGCAGGGGAACCAGAAAGTCGGGAAGTAGAAACGAATAGTCAGGAAGAAGATTGGCTTTAAAGCCACAAACTGACAGAAGAACAGTGAGCAGAAAGGTAAGAGTAGAAAGCAGAGAGAAGAAGCCGAGCTGATGTACAGAAGTAAAGGCAGCATCGAGCCAGAGTTAATATAGAGACAAAGAGAGTCAAAGAGTCTGTGAACTCCAGAGAAGGCTTGAGAGGTTCAAGCGCACTCTTATGTAATGCCTATCATGTATGAGTCTCAGATTGGACTCATACTACTGTGACCAATAGAGGTCGAGCGTCAGTAAGGAGAGTCTATGTACTCCAGAGACTTGAGGGATCCAAGTACAGTCTTGTTGATTTGTATCTATTGTGTGAGACTCAAATTGAGCTCACTGTTCTAAAAACTCTACTTTGAAAACATAATAGAGAGGCCACCACTAAAGGTTGGACCAGGAGACGTAGCCCAGGAGTATTGGGTGAAATCCTTATTAAACTTGTTGTGTTTATATGTTTACCTGTTATGTTTTCTTTAACTACTTCATTGTTTATGTATTTCGCAATCTTATCGATCCGTTGCATAAAATAACATAGGCATATCCATGCACATGAGTGTATAATACCTTAATTGTTTGTCTTAGATCAATTTCAGATCATAATTCAAGCCATAAAAATCAGTTTGAAATGATAGACCTAGGACACTTGCATTATTTTCTTGGTCTTCAACTCTTGCAATCCAAGGAAGGTATTTCCCTTTCCCAGTCCAAGTATTCCTGTGATCTTCTACGCCACTTTTACACGGAAGGCTATAAGCCAGCCCCTTCTCCCTTCCAGTCTGGAGCCAAAATTTTAGTCACTTGTACTTCCCCTAGAGTTGATGTTACCTTATACCATTATCTGACCCATACTCGTCTTCAACTTTCCTTTGTTGTTGGCCTTATTGCCTGGTTTATGCAAAACACACATGAAATTCATTGGAAAGCAACTAAAAGAATAGTTCATTATGTTTGAGGTACAATTCAGTTTGGATTCACTACAGTGCAGAAGCATCTCCTCTATTGGTTAGTTTCACTGATTCCGATTGGGCTGGTGACCCTGATGATCGGAAGTCTACTTCATGTTATGTATTCGCTCTTGGTTCTAGACCTATTACATGGGCTTGCAAGAAACAAAGTGCCATTTCTCTTTAGTTAGTAGAAGCAGAGTATTGTGGCACAGTAGAAGCTGGTAAGGAAGCCTTGTGGCTTCATTAGATCTTGTCAGAGTTTGGATTTTAGCAGCAGCATCTGACTACACTTTGGTGTGATAATCAAAGTACCATTTAACTATGCAAATATCCAGTCCAACATCAGTGCAGTAAACACATTGAGCTACACATGCACTTCATCAGAAAGCTCATTCATGACCATGTTCTTGAAGTGCAATATTGTTCAACCGTTGATCAAGTTGCAAACATCTTTACATCTTTACAAATTAACCCAACATATCTTGTCATTTAAAAAACATATAATGAAACTAGTCATTTTTCTACCTATAACAAATATAAACTATATTACCTATTAAAAATCACAATTCAATGAAATGCTCAAGAAATATGTCAAACTTATCTCTACCACATATATATCTAGAAATCCTTGTGAATTAGAAATCCTGGTAAATTATACTAACTATTCAAAATCACAATTCATTGAAAGAGATATTCCAACTTATCTCTCACATATTCCCGAAATATCCAGAAATTTGGAACCAAGACAAGAATACCTCTTGAAATATACATCTTAGCAAAATCAAATCATATTGAATATTACATATTCAAAATCGCAATTCAATAAAATACTAAAACAATATCTCAAACTTATCTCTGTTATATATTATATAAATATCTAAAACTCCCTATAAAGTATACTACCTATTCAAAATCACAATTCATTGAAAAAGATGTTCCAACTTATCTATAGCATATTCCAAAACAAAAATACTTATTGAAATCTACATCGTAGCAAAATCAAATCAAATCATATTGAATAGTATAACCAAAACAAGAATACTTATTCCAACTTATCTCTCGCATATTTCCGAAATATCCAGAAATTTGCAACCGAAACAAGAATACATCTTAGCAAAATCAATTAGTGAAGAAAAGATATGTCGGAAGTAGTAGGTACATTTTCACAAAATCAAAGTCCGAGTCAAGGCACGTTGTGAATGGCAGGGAAAAAGGGATAAGGCCAACGTATGTCGCAAGAAATGCAAAATCAACATACATATAAAGTCAATCATAATCAAAATCGAAGTCGATGCAAGCTGTGATTCAGTTGGAAAAAGGAGAAGGCCAACGTATGTCACAAGTAATGCAAAATCAACCTCTGAGTCATGGCAGGCTGTGAATTCACAAAGTTCTAGAAGCCCCATTCTGACTTTCTTATCAAAATAAATAACTATTAAGTTTACGACAGAAATTTACCTTATATTCTAAAATATTCATAGTAGTATACGCAATTTAAAGGTAAAAAATTTATTTCTAAAATAGTTATGTTATTTTTTTTTTTTAGATGTCATATGAATAAGTGTCATATAAAGTGTGTTAATAGCCTTTATAAAACATTATATTCTAACAAATCATTTTTATAGATTAAGATGGGGAAAAATCTTTATGGTTAAGAATATTATTCCATACATATATGTTTAACTTATAATAATAATAATAATAATTATTATTATTATTATTTTGTATGATGTTTTTTAAATTTTAACATGATGTATGAAGTATATGTTAGTATATAATTCGATTATTTTTTATTAATATAATTAATAATTACATGTAAATTTATCTCTAATTAAAATTATTTTTTTTATCTTACATTTAAATGTAAAATCTTAGTCTGTTAATAGATTGATAGATAAAATTCATAGTCAATCATTTTCAAAGTAATTTCTTTGTGGTCAATCCACTAAACGTTCATGAAAGGATGCAAATTGGCTCGAACATCTAAAAATGGTCGTAATCTGACAAATAATTTTTTCAAAAAATCTCGTAGTAGGAGTGTTTGAATAGTGTTTTTGATGGTGTAAATAGATTAAACACCATCAAAAACCCATCGGGCACCCAAAATGTTGAAGTTTAGTAGTTGTAACCTAGATTTACAAACAAAAAAAATTGCCCTATTTTACCAAAATCTTTTAGGAATTTCCATGATTTTCTGGGGAAATTTGAAGCCTAGTTAAACTACGACTTCATAAAAAAACATTTTTGAAAAGATCCAGTGAAAATTGAAAATTAATTTACATGCTTCCATCCTATCTAGAGCAAATAGGTTCATGATCAAACATTGTGCTTTTGAAGTACCTCGTGGTTTGGAATTTGACAATTAAATGCAATGCATCTCGAGAAGGAAAATATTAAGAACCATGCACTAATCCAATGACTGGCTCAATGATTTTCCATCTTGTCCATTGAATATCACTTTATTCCCATCCAACAGACAAGATGAAAAGGCATCGAGCCAATCATTGGCTTAATTCATGCTGCAAATAGGTTCATGATCAAACATTTTTTTTAAATACCTCGTACATGGTCAGTTGGACTTAGACAATTAAATATAATGCATCTACCTATACTCTCTGAACCAAACAGATTCATACTCGATCTTTTTTGGAAATGCCTCATACCTCATTAGTTGAAATTGACCAACAAATTCAATGCATCCACGCAGTCTAATGAGGCTGCAATTTTTTCTAGAAAATGTCATGATATTTTTAACCATGGTGATCTACCCCACTTTAACATGGAGATTTCTAATCTATAAATAGACATTGTTACAGTTTTATAACTTAAAAATACCACATGGTCAAAAACCTATAAATCATGTTCATATAACATTTTTTTAATTAATCAATTTAATTAAAATATCAAAAAATATAAATACTTTAAAGATATATCTCGAACTTTTAATTTGTGACTATTATTAAAATACTCTGAAATATTACATAAAGATTAAATGCTACCATTCATTTGATGAATAAATTAAAATTTCATAGAACTTTTAGAAAAACACATTCCTCAAATTTGAGTTATATATATATAATTTTAACAAATGAAAAATAAAATAAAGGAAATTCCCATTATAAAGGAATTAAACTGTGCATAATTCACACATCCTTCCATAATTGACCTCTTGGTTTTAGGTCACTAAGGTTCCCTCTTTTGGGTGAGTCAGGTGATGATAAACCAAGCTATTCCAATTTTAAGTATTGAAGGACTGCGTACTATGTCATTTTTCCTAAATTAACAACATTCTCATACTAGCATAAATTTTTGTAGCATCACTAGTATGTTTGCGTACACAACTTCTCCAGTTTCCAATGGAAATCGAATCCTAATGAATATGGAATTTTATGCAAGGGATTCTCCAAGAAAATTTCACTTTTATTAAGCTTTAGAGAAACAAAATATCAAAATATTTAATTTTTATTGAGGTTTATAATTTCTTTAAAAGGCCATAATTATAAGATTCAAATCTCTCATAGTCCTCAATCAAAGAATTATATCTTAAAACTTTAAACAATCTTCTAATTATGAAAAAAACAAAGAGGTAAATTGTCTGTATGATCAAATGAGTTTCTAAAACATAACTTGCAAAATAAAAATTGAACTAATAAGACCAACATGATTCAATATAATGATGTCATTCCAAGGGGTAAATATTTTCAAGGAACAAAAGGAAAACTATTTTTTAAATTGTATTTTCAACTTATCTACTTATAGATTTACTCAAATGTCAAGTGAATACACTTGTTGGATGCGGAATTAAATTCTATGTCTAATAAGCACCCACTCTACATACGAATCAACAAAAGCACACACATCATGAGTAGCAAACACATGACACAAAGGTTTAATGTGGAAACCCTTCCAGGAGAAAAACCACCAAAACTTGTTTTTTTATTGATGTCAATATAAGCACCTACTCTATTACATCAATTTGTTTGTGAGCCAATAGTCACATGAAGCACCAACTCCCTTTCATTGTTTGCCAGCATCCACAGACAGGAAGCACCAACTCCCTCCTTTTGTAAACACACGATCAAATTACTAGAAACACCATCTGAAGAACCAACTTCATATATTTGTTGCAAGTACCAACTTGTAGCTTCTTGGATTTATGCAAGCACCAAATTGCAGGAGCCAACAACCTCCAATATTTCTTCAGCCACTCACTAGAGATGGAAGCACCAACTTCATGTATGTAGGCTCGAACCTATTAGCACTTCGTAATTCTTCCAAGATGAGGAGAGGAACTCAAAGGTAACCACAAACTACTTTAAAACTAGAATCTGGATCTTTCAGCTTTAGAGAGGGCTCTCTCTATATGAATCTTCAGTCACTTAGATGATTGGTTTTCTTAGGGTTTAGGCTAGGTATTGAGATAATTGAGGAATAGATTTCAATAGTTTGATGATAGGGAAGAGGTAAAATCCATTGGGCATGGAGTCATATTTAGCTTGTTGACACCTAATCCTCAGCGACTGGGAGAATTTGAATGTGAACAATCATCAAGAAGATGAACTGAGCAGTCACATTCATGTATATAACAAATAGCTACCTAATGGAATAAACGAATCAGTTTTTCTGGAGTTACTCCTGGCCTGACATGGTATCAAAGCACAGGTCCTAGGTTCCTTTTTTAGTGTGCCCTGTAACTCCTCTGTCCACTACCTGCCTTCTGCTCCTCTGTCCACTGCCTGACATGGTATGTGAACGTTGAAACCCTTGGTTTTTTCTTTGAAACGCATATGGTATCTGCGCCTTCATTTTCACTGTATCTGCATTTTTCATTTTTTTTGGTGAATGCATCTGCGCCTCGACTCCTCTCCTCCTTCTTGTTCACCAGTGGAATTGCAAAAGTAGTGCCCATTTTCATCCTTGAAATTCTCAAAGACACCTAAGCATACGTTATATTGATGTAGTTGGAGAGCCCGAAATCCCAAAGCAGTAGCGTTGAGATCTTTGATGAGGAAATCACTTGATCCTATCCCGATGCCTTTCTCGTTCCAGCATCTGTAAAGCCGTCATCCAAGTAATCAGAAAGTAAATGTTTGAGCTCTTCGATAAGCCTTTCAGTGTGCTCACGATATGCAGGTGCCCCATAGCGCAAGTCCAGAGACTGTATGAAATCATCGCTCCACTGATACGAGCCCAGGTCTCGGGCTCGCAATTTCACGTTGGTCTCCCATTTCACGCTGATATGGTAATGATATAGAATGTTTTAAACGCTGACTGATACGTTTTGAAGATGCATTCTTGAGAGTCGTATGAGAGCCTGAACAGTGGTATATTTGAAACACTGTTTGACATATTTGAAACGTTGTTTATTTGAAACGTTGTTTGACATGGTATATCATCTGATATTTGAAACGATGTTTGACATGGTATATCATCCGATATTTTAAACGTTGCCTGATACAGTGATTTTTTAATATTGCTCTATGGCATACACATTGAATGATA
>APFE031365738.1:4933-17671 GCA_000404065.3 Pinus taeda
GGTAGTCCCGGTTTTGGGATCCAGGGGAAAATCTCTGTGCATATGTGTTTTTATGTGTTATGCTCTCACATTGTTTATTTTTCTGTGATTTAGAATTCATATGCAGGTAATTTCTGTACGGGGTTAAAACCTACAGTCAGTGAATGGCAGGATATATGATAAAGCCAAGAGTTGTATTTATATCTGTTAGACCTAGTATGTCTGGGATGGGATGTATGGTAAAGCCTAGGGAGTGTGTCTCGGTTGTAGGTCCTAATGACCCCTAGATCAGACTATGGATTACGGTAAAGCATAAGAGAATAGGAGGCACTCAAATTCCTCATGGTGTAGGTGGCGAACTCTAGTGGAATCCATGCTTGTTGGTGTTTTTGATTTGTTCTTTGTGTCCCACATTCATGCTTAGAATATGGAACGGGGGTGATTGGCTGAAGAGAGACTTGGCTCAACCAATCAATGGTCAGGTGGAACATCGTAGTCCCATCTCTAGTTGGTTTATTGCATTCATTAATGAGACATTCATTCCCTTGGTTTTCATGTGTAAATGTATTGATGTATATGTGGATTCTATGGCTGATTGTTTACGATATTTTTATCCCTATTATGTTGGCTATATGTATGTTCTATGGCAGAAGCTATGCATGGCTCTTAACATGTTTTTACCTGTAAATGAATGGATAATGTATGTATGACCTAATAGATGATACTGCAGCAAACGACATTATAGGACAATGGTTATTAGAAATTCTCAGATAAGTACAAGATACCTATGTTTAATTCTGATAGGTTACACCTATAGATTACATGTTTGTGATATGTTTGACAAAATACCTGTCATGGCTAGTAGGGGTTTGATTAAGGTCTTGTTTAACTTATTGTTTTTGCATCATTGTTTCACTTTTCGTTTACTAGTCCTAAGTTATCATTCCATTCTTGGAAGTGACCTAAGCTCTGTCCCTAAAATAGTGTCTCAAATCCTAAGGATGTTGGCACATAACTATAAAAATGAGTCTCTAGACTTTGGCATGCAAGCCCATGAGAGTGACTCTGGATTTCTGGATGTTGGCATACCTATTGCATAGGATTGACTAAGGCTTAAGATGGCCAAAGCTTCGGTAGGACCCAAGGGCAAGTTGTTTGAAGTGTCATATTAGTTCCTGAGGATCCTAAAGTTGATGTCGAATTATTGTGTTTTATGTTTATGTTGATTCCACTTCCTTAAGTTCACATAGGAGGTTGAATCCAATCGTACTAGCCTCTCATCGCATGTTTACCCCTATTGGCTAGCTACTTGGGTAGATGTGGGAGGAGGGTGTTACAGAGTGGTATCAAAGCATGGTTCACCCCTCAGAATTCATAGGCGGTATGCATTGGTCATGCATGCATGTTAGTTTCATGTGTGTATCTTAAACTTTCATTCCATGTGCTTGTTGCATTGCATCTTGTTGAGCATGGTTGTAGAAAAGGATTCCCATGAGGGACTTGATGTTGATTTTGTGGAATACATAGTCATGAGTATGAGACTGGTTATATATTGTTTTATGTCGCTTACATGTTGATTATATGTCACTTGATTACATCCTTCTATGTTGGGTTGCATTCTTGTAAGTTTGATTACATGTATCAGTCTTGTAGGTTAATTACAAGAATTGATCGCTTGTGCTCGACTACATGCACTTATGTGTATGTGTAGTTGATTTGGCATTGCTTATGCTTTTATTGTTTTCATGTGGAAATGTCTACAATGGAGTAATGGTTGTTGTCATGCATGAGGTCATAGCATGCATTGTTGATATGGCCTTGCATTGATAACTGGACCCTAACTAGAATGATGTTTATGTGTTGATGCATTTATCTGTGTATGTCTATATGATGTTATGTTTATGTTATGCATGTGTCACGCTGATTTCTTGATCTTAAAGACAAGGTTTCCTCCCTAAATTATAATGAGGTACACTAATTTATTGTGAATTGGTTTATCTGACATATAATGCATTGCAGGAAAGAAATATCAAATGGCTAGCAAGATGCTTGACTACAAACTCTCCCTTTGAATCCAAAGAGTAGTATATTGTTGGGAAATCTTTTGATTTAGTAGTTACACTAAGAAGCTTAAAGGAAGAAATAAGGAGTTGTAAGGAGGATAATGACAGGATCATACAGGCACAAGAGAAGCAAATAGAGGTTAATGCTATACTTCTTTAGATTTTGTCAAAATTGCAGTGACAAGGCCCACTTTAGATCAGCCATGGATAGGAGGATAAAATTAATGGAGCATATGGCAGTAGGTCTCCGAGTAGACACAAGTCAGATAGATCTTATATGGTGAGAGACAGAAGATTGTTGGACACTTCGGATAGGAGGGGCAATGAGTACAGGTACTATTCTAGTTCTTGTTCTGACAGACATCATGATTGTCCTCGTTGTCATCCTTACAGGAGGAATGATAAGGGATACTTGCCATATGAGTTTAAGAAAGAAAAGCAACCTACTTTTGATGGATAAGTGAAGAAGATGAAAGATGAAGAGGCATGGATACTTGGAATGAACAACTTATTTGAGTTGCATGAGTACACAGATAATATGAACGCCAATAATTGCTATCTTGAGCTTGAAAGGTAAAGAAGGAATTTAGTGGGAAGATGTTAAGCAAGCCAGAGACATCAGGACAAATGAATTGAGTTTGTGGGAGTTCAAGATGCTTTGCAAGAAGAAGTACTTTTCAAGGAGGTACTACAACAATAAGGCCAAATAATTCTATGATCTAAAGATGGGGTCAATGACAAATCAAAAGTACATGACCAAGCTTTTGGAGCTATTGAGGTATGTACCGTATCTTACAGATAAGAAGGCTAAAGTTCAAATATTTGTCACTAGTTTTGCATTAGCATTTAGAGACTAGATTGAGTAAGATGAGCATTGGTCACTTTTGGAAGTCACTGGAAAATTAAAGCATTGCTATGAACAATCAAAGAGTATGAATGAATCTCAGCAAGGATGGAAAGAGAAAGAAAAAGGTAAAAGTAAATGGTAGCATAAGAGAATAAGGCCTCAAAATGCAGATGGGAAAGAAAATATGGCACCACAAAAGAAGTTCAATATAGCTAGATAGGGACATGGGTTGCAACAGCAACATAGAGGTGAGGGAACTGGTCAGTTCGGGTGTTGGACATGTGGAGAGGAGCACCTTAGAAGGTATTTTCCACAGCATTAGGGTGGTAGGCCTAACATATAGAGTGCAGAAGACGGGTAGACTACTGGAGATGTAGGGCAAAGTATTCCTTGTAACTATGCAGCAGTGGAAAATAGGCAGGCAAAACATCAGGCATCTATCATAGAGACAGACGGTGAGATTTGTGATCAAGTTATTTCTATTTTGATTGACCCTGGATCTAATTATAGCTATAGGTGTCCTAACTTGGCAGATAATTGTGGTTTGAGTAAGGAATTACATGTAGAGTTTTAGTTTGTGCAGTTGGCTACAGGTACAAAGAAGCGAGTTCATCACTAAGTAAGAGCTTGTGAATTTAATTGGAATGGTATGCATACCACAACACATTTGAATGTATTACCGTTGGGATCATACAATATGTTTTTGGGCATGGATTGGCTGTATCTTCATAAAACCAAGGTAGACTATTATGACAAATCCATTAAGTGTGTTGATGACAATGGGGAACCAAGAGTCTTGCAGGGTAAGAAGAAAGACACATTAGTTAGGATGGTGATAGCTATGCAGGAAAAGCGTAGTAGTAGGAAAGGGAAAATGTGACAAGGGTAAGGAGGTTGAGGACGCAAATGTGTTGAGAAGGTAGCCAGTTTTGCAGTAGTTTTAGGATGTATTTCCTGAGGATATTTCAAAGTTTCCACCTCACACAAAGCTAAAATTTTCTATTGAGTTAGTTCCAGGGGATGATCTAGCATCAAAAGCACCTGACAGGATGAGCACACCTGAGTTGGTTGAGTTAAAGTTGTAGTTGAAGGAAATGCTGGACAATGGGTACATTAAGTTGAGTGTATCACTTTGCGGTGCACCAATATTTGTTTTGAAGAAGAAAGATGGAAATCTAAACTTATGCATTGACTATAGGCAATTGAACAAAGTGACCATCAAGAAAACGTACCTGTTACCAAGGATTATTAACTTGTTCGATTAGCTGAAGGGAGCAATAGTGATGTCAAATATTGATCTAAAATTTGGATACCATTAGGTACGCATCAAAGAGGAGGACATTAACAAGACAATTCTCCCGATCAAGTATGGGAATTATGAGTTTGTTGTAGTCCCATTTGGTTTTAATAATTCTCCTCTTGCATTTATGTGCTTGTTGAATAGTGTTGTTTTTTCCATCTTCACATAAGCTTGTTACTATGTTCATTGATGATATATTGGTATATTCTAAAAATGTGGAAGAGCATGCTGATCATTTAACAATAATGTTGAGGTTGTTGAGGGAGCATCAGTTGGATGTTAAGCTCATCAAGTGTAGATTATTTTATACTGAAGTACATTACTTAGGGCATGTTGTCTCCAAGGAGGGAATTGCAGTAGATTTAGAAAAGATAAGAGCCATCATGGAGTGGGTATCTCCTGATAATGTCAATGAGGTGAGATCCTTCATTAGGTTGGAAGGCTACTATAGGAGGTTCATCACGAACTTCTCATAGATTGCTTATCCTATCGCATCATTGTAAAGGAAATTTAAGAAGTTTGAATGGACAGAGAAATGTGAGGCTAGATTTGAGCATCTTAAGTAGTTGTTAACACATGCACCAGTGATACAGATTGCATATCCAAATAAAGAGTTTGTAGT
Organism: Pinus taeda; assembly: GCA_000404065.3. Taxonomy (NCBI): domain Eukaryota; kingdom Viridiplantae; phylum Streptophyta; class Pinopsida; order Pinales; family Pinaceae; genus Pinus; species Pinus taeda. The sequence goes on from APFE031365738.1 coordinate 9,745, forward strand.
ATGCATAGATGCCTGCAAGAGAGGACATGGTAGAGTCCTTATACATGATGGATAGGTGGTATGTTATGAGTCCAAAAACTAAATTAGCACAAGTAGAACTACCCAACAAATGATATTGATTTAGCAACGATCATACATGCATTGAAGATGTCGAGGAAATATCTTCTTGGTAGGAGGTTTGTGCTGATGAAGGATCATAATGGGTTGAGGTATTTATTTGACTAGCCGAATTTGAGTGCAAGGCAAGCTAAATGGTTGGCCATGATCAATGAGTTTGATTTTGATATCAGATATATCAAAGGTAAAGAGAACAGGGTGGTAGATGCTCTCAGTAGGTCGGTACAGGTAAATCACTTGGTAGCTATGAGATCCTATGGGGAAAATCTACAGGATAGGATCTCGCAAGTAGGTCGGTAGGATGTTAGATATATGGAGATTGTGCATGGGTTGTCGTAGATTAAAGTTACAAGTAGAGGTGATAGTACATGTACATGTATAGGTGATATTATAGATACAAGTGATAGTATAGGTACAGGTACAATTGGCAGTGCAGGTGTAGGTACATGTACAAGCATAGGTGTAGGTGCACAAGGTGTGGATTAATGTCTTACAATGGATGGATTGGTTAGATTCAGAGACAGGATATATGTGCTAGATAATAGTGAGCTCAAGAAGGTGATCTTGAGAGAGTTTCATGTGAAACCTTATTCATGTCACCCAGGTTATCATAAGACATTGACTGTAGTGAAGAAATTATATTATTGGCCGAATCTGAAGAAGGATGTAGCAGAGTATGTGGCTAGATATTTTTATTGTGAGTGAGTGAAGGAAGAGTGTCAAAATCCACATGGACTCCTACAACCGATCACAATTTGAAAATGGAAATGGGTGGTCATTTCCATGGAATTCATCACGTAGTTTCCTAAGATAGTGAGACAACATGATTCCATCATGGTTATTGTGGATAGATTGACAAAGGTTGCACATTTCATTCCATTGAAGTCTACATTATCAACTAGTGATGTAGCATAGGTATTCATCAGATATGTGGTTATATTGCATAGAGTTCCGAAGAATATCAGGTCAGAAAAAGATGTGAATTTCACTTCCAAGTTTTGGAAGGTAATATTTGCAGGTTTGGGCACAGAGTTGGCCTTTGGTACAACTTATCATCTGGAAAAAGATGGAAAGACAAAGTGGGTCAAAAATATATTGGAGGAAATGTTGAGGATGTATGTGATGCATCAACAATGGAAGTGGGAAGAGTATCTCCCCTTGGTTTAGTTTTCATACAACAATGGTTATGAGGAGTCATTGAGGATGAGTCCTTTTGAGGAATTATATGGGAAGAGATGCAATACTCTCATCAGTTGGAATGATCTAGTTAATAGAGTGTTGATTAGATCAGACATGTTGGGGGACATGGAACAAGAAATGTAGGTGATCAAGAAGAACCTAAAGGCAGCACAGGATAGGCAGAAGAGTTATGAAGATCAGAACATGTAAATCAAGGAGTTCCAGGTTGGGGAACATGTGTACTTGCACATCAAACTAGATAAGAGATCCTTGCTAATTGGACCATGTTCCAAGCTGGCACCATAGTTTTGTGGACCCTTCAATATCATTGAGAGGATTGGGCGAATAGCCTATCGACTTGTACTATCTCCAACAGTGAAAGTCCATGATGTTTTCCACGTGTCATTTCTTAAGAAGTATATTAAAGATGTTGAACATGTGATTGGCTAGTCTATATTGCAGGTGGAATCAGATGGAGAATTCCATCAAGAACCTTAGTGTATATTGCAAAAAAAGGTGCTCATGCTCTAAAACTAAGAAATTGAGCAAGTTAAAGTGTAGTGGAAGCACTCTGGGCTTGATGAAGCTACATGGGAGATGGTGGATCAGATGTAGGCTATGTATCCTTCCTTGTTTTTCGATTGAGGAAAAGTAGTGTTGAGATGGTGTTTTGGCACATGCTTTGATATGGTGTTTAGGTATATGATTTTATATATTTTTTTGGTATATGTTTTGATATGGTGTTTTGGTATATGTTTTGATATGGTGTCTTCGTATATCTTTTGGTGATATTGCTATATGTACATATGTATATGGATGTAAATATATCCATGAGCTATGTTATAAATATCCACTAATAGGTATGGGTGTCATGTCATTATGATTATGTTTTCATGTTATTATGTTATCATGTGGGTATTTTATCATGTTTCTATGATGTCATGTGGGTTGGTACTTAGCAGGCTGATCATTGTAAATACTGCATTGAGCTATGTTATAAAGCTCCATGAGTAATATTTTTTCTTTCCAGTAATTTGTTGAGGTATATGTGTGGTTGAACATCAAGGATGGTGTCCCCCACGGGGGAGGGTTCTATAACAACCCTGGTGAAAATTCCATGCAATAAAAGTTAAAAATAATAACTGTGGTTGATGCAACACTTATTCCAAGAATAATGTTGGGTAAGACGTCCTAGGGGTTGTTCATTTGCATGTTCATGGCTAAGTAAATTGGCAAAGGGAATGGCTAAGGATTTCGATAGACAAAATGTCATTTTTGGCACATTTATATGAAAGTAATGGAAATTAGGAGAAAACGGAGGTGAAATGTCAAAGGTTGCATGTGAGGAGGAAAATCAAGGAAAATAATGGAAAATGAAGAAAATAGGGGCCTCATTCATAAAAAGGTTGTTCAGGATCAGTTGGTAACCTTTTGTAGGTTTAGTTTTGGAGCTCTCTTATTATTATCTCTCTCTATCACTCTTGGACACTTAGATTTTCTTGGAGCACTTTGGCATTGGAGAAAGAAAGGCAAAGAAGGCAAGAGGAAGTAAAGATTAAATAGGGAAAGGCAGGATCAAGAAGCTACAATAGGCTTCATTGCAGGTATCGACTTGCATGTGTATTTTCCTTGCCAAATTTGGCATGGATGGTATTTCATGTTGTTATTTTCTATCATGGAATGGGTTTTCTCAGCTGTGACAATATTCTTTAGCCTAGCCTTTCCATTTCATGATACCTCTGATGAGATGGTTTCTCAGTCTTCGGTTAATACGGGATTGTCAAATGGATTCGAATCTGAGTGGGGTGGATATCCAAAATGACAAACACCTGGCCTAGTGGTCCCTGAACGGGACTATGGATCATGCTAAAGCCACTAGCCTAGTAACCCCTAAGCCAGACTATGGGTTGCAGTAAAGCCAAGATTGTCTGCCTCAATGGGCCTAAGAATCCTTGTCAATGAATTGCAAGATATAAGGTAAAGCCAAGAGGTGGATTTCTCTCCATTGGGCCTAGTAGTCACGGGATCAGATGTATGGTAAATCCTGGAGAGTGTGTCTCAATGTAGGGCCCAATGATCCCTGATCAGGCTATGATTACAGTAAAGCTTGAGAAACTTGGAGACACTCAAATCCCTCACGATGTAGGTGGAGAACTCCAATGGAATCCATGCTTCTTGGTGTTTTTGGTGTGTTCTATGAGTGCCACATTCATGCTTGGAATATGGCATGGGGGTGATTGGCTCAAGAGAGACTTGGATCAACCAATCTATGGTCAGGTGGAATTTGGTGGTCTCATCTCCATTTGGTTTATAGCATTCATTAGAGAGACATTCATTTCCTTGGTTTTCATGTGTAAATGTACTAATGTATATGTGCATGTTATGGTTAATATGTTTACGATATTTCTATCCCTATTATGTTGGTTATATGTATGTTCTATGACAACAACTATGCATGGCTCTTAGCATGTTTTTACTTGTAAATGAATGGATAATGTATCTATGGACTAATAGATGATAATGCAGCAAATGACATGAGGGAACAATGGTTCTTAGTGATTCTCAGAGAAGTACGAGATACATATGTTTATATATATATTAAAAGAAAATAGTTGTAAAATAAATAAAAGAAAAACTAACAATGTGGTTGTAACCACCTTCACCTAATTGTGTTGTCCCTAAATTTCCCTTAAATAATAATGAAATAAAACAAATTCCTAAACATTGTTTTAATCAAAAAACATAAATGAAACCAAAGGATGATGAATCTCTCCTCCTTAGCTGAGACCAAACACCCAGTCATGGTACCCTTAGCTTGATGCTCCTGCATTAGGCTCCCAAGGTAAGAAAGATTCATGACTCCCGTCCATAAGCTTCTCGACTAAATAGCATGCCTGCTATATCTGTCTAGCGTTAAGTCATGAACTATCCTCAATGGGACTGTTCTTCCACTTGACTAGATACTGTAGGTATTCCTTCCACCAAGTTTCGTGGCCACTTGAGTGTCGAGGATTCTCTCGATCTCAAGGGGCTGAGCAAAGGCATTTGTCTCATCCAAGTCTCACTCCCTTCCTGTGTGTCTCGTGTAGGCCATGCTATACTATCTTCCTCTGGACTGGCAGTATATGGAAACAATTCTACCCCATTGAAGATGGGCGAGATGCCTATTCCTGGTGGTAGCTATAATTCATAAGCATTGGCTGAAAATTTTCAGAGAATTTTGCAAGGTCCAATCTTCTTGTATTTCAGTTTGTTGTATACACCCCTAGGAAAATGTTCCCTGTACAAATGCACGAGGACTTCATCCCCCACATTAAACTATACCTATCGTCGTTTCAGATCTGCCCACTACTTATAGTTTTGACTGCTATCCTGTAACTTCATCTTTACCTGCTCGTGTAGATCATTCATTACTTTGGTGAAATCTTCCCAATCAGCACTCCATCTTTCCTGCTATCTTGGATCTCATAACTCATTCACTCCATGAGGATGCATGCCATATAAGATCTAAAAAGGACTATAACCTGTGTTGCGATTGGCTGAGCATTGTAAGCAAACTCCACCTAGGCAAGCACATGATCCCACATTCATGAATTTTCCCCAATCAAACTTCGTAGTAGTTTCCCCAAGCCCCTATTTACCACCTCTGTTTGCTCGTCGGTCTCTAAGAGATAAGCAGAGCTAAAACTTAACTATGTGTCCATATTTTTCCATAAGGTGCGCCAGAAGTGCCTTGTAAATTTCACGTGCCTTTCGGAAAGAATGGACTTAGGTAGGCCATGTAGCCTGACGATCTTTGCAAAAATTAAGTGGGCCACATGAGTGGCATTGCTGGTTTTTTCACAAGGGATGAAATGTGCCATATTTAAGAACCGGTCTACTACTACCATCACTGAATCATAACCTCATTGTGTCCTTGGTAAGCCCAAGACAAAGTCCAAATTGACTGAGTCCCACAGTCTACACGGAATGGACAATGGTGTGTAGAGTTCCATATTCTGACTGTGTCCTTTCACCAACTGACACACCGTACATCTGGTCACAAATATCTACACAAATATCTAATGTTTTGTCTCTGCCAAAATTCCCGGCTAGATCTCCACTGTGCTTATCCCGAATGATATTCTCTCTCATCGAACAATTAGGAATACATAATTGTCCCCATTTAAACAATAGCTTCTCCTATAAATTATAGTCCAACCATGGACTATTGTTTCTTAGCAAAGGATTCTGACAGGCTTCGTAAGCCTCTTCGAAATCCACGTCAGTGTGATACAAGTCTTTCAAATGCTCAAAGACCAGCACGTTGGGTTGTGTTATATTCTTTCCACATAGTTAATAGGGGGTTTGACAGGTATCCGTATCCCCACTTTATGGGGTCAAATTTTGGTTTTGGACCCTATGTTAGGTTGGGCAGACCCACCAATGGTTTTATGCATGATTTTCACACATGTTTTTTGGACGCGATGGTTTTTGGTCCATGGTATTGGATGCAATGGTTTTTTGGTCCATGTTATTGGACGTGATGGTTTTTAGGTCCATGGTATTGGATGCTTCAGCATGTATAAATATGTATTGTAACATTGAAAGGAATATAATGAAAAATCAAGCTAGTAGTCCCGGTTTTGGGATCCAGGGGAAAATCTCTGTGCATACATGTTTTTTATGTGTTATGCTCTCGCATTGTTTATTTTTTCTATGATTTAGAATTCGTATGCAGGTAATTTTTGTACAGGGTTAAAACCTACATTAGGCATCAGAGCTCTTACGGCCTCAAGGGGACACCTTTGTTGCTAAGGGGTTTCGCTCGGGCCTGTGGTAGACCCTGTTCAGTGGGAGATCTACGAGATCGATTATGGTGGTGAAAGAAGATGGCGAGCAGTGGAAAAATACAGATTAAGAAGTTCAATGGTCAGAGTTTTGAGTTGTGGAAACTCAAGATGGAGGATCTGTTGGTGGATAAAGATCAGTGGATCGTGGTAGATTCGGGTACTAAACCAACGGGAGTAACCAATGAAGAATAGAAGAAGTTGGATCAGAAGGCAAAGAGCACAATACGATTGTGTGTCTTAGATTCAGTATTGCTGAATGTATCAGGGGAAACTACGATGAAGGCTTTGTGGGACAAGTTAGGGACTTTGTACCAATCTAAGTCGCTGGTGAATAAACTATTCCTGAAGAGAAAGCTATATAACCTGAGGATGAAAGATGGAGACTCAGTGACAGAGCATCTGAATGTGTTTAATACTGTGGTAAGTTAGTTATCATCTGTTGATATTAAAGTTTTAGATGAAGATAAGTGCATCAGTTTGTTGTGTTCTCTACCAGATTCGTGGGACAGTCTGGTTATTGCAATGGTAGCAATGCAACGGCTTTGCAGTTTGATGAAATAGTCTCAGCCTTGCTGACGGAGGAGATGAGACGGAAAAATATGGACAGCCAGAATGGTGATGCCTTGTCTGTACGAGGACGGTCCCAGAACAGAAACAAAAAATAAGTCATCGAGTGGGAGATTAAATCTAGAGGGAGATCTAAATCTCCAGGAAAACCTACAAAGTGGTGTGCTGGAAATGCGGAAAGGAAGGGCACTTCAGAAGGGAGTGTAAACCTAAAGCTCCTGATAAAGGAAAGGGATCTGATGATGCTCCTTCTGCAGAGGCGAAAACCACCTCAGATGAAGGTGGGGATGTGTACTTGGCTTCTTCAAGTACACATGTAGATCATGAGGCATGGTGATTGACTCAGGTGCATCCTTTCACTTCACTCCCCATAGAGAGTGGTTCTGTGAGTATGAGAAATACGATGGTGGTGATGTCTTCTTAGGAGATGATAGGAAGGCTAGAATCATTGGTCGCGGAAAAGTAAAGTTGAAGTTGCAAGGTGGAAGGGTTAGAACCCTTCCGGGTGTTCTGCATATTCCTGCATTGGCCAGAAATCTGATTTCTGTAAGCAAGTTGGATGATGCAGGTGTAAAGACAGTGTTCGAGAAGGATACTTGCAAGATGGTTCGAGGAGCACTGGTATTGATGCGGGGAGTTCAGATTGGAACTCTGTACAAGCTGCAAGCCAACACTGTTATTGACAGGTGCAATAGTTCTATGGTTCCTGAAAATGGAGTAAAAAATCTAGTGGTCTTTGGAGAGAAGACCATGTTGTGGCATCAAAGGCTTGGACATATTAGAGAGAAGGGCCTTCGAATACATCATGGTAAAGGTATGGTAGAAGATATGAGTAATAGCTCTCTGGATTTTGATTTATGTGAAAATTGTGTATATGGGAAGCAGAATCGGGTGAGTTTCCCCTCTGGTGGTAAGAGGACAAAACAAATATTAGAGCTTGTGCACAGTGATGTGTTTGGACCTGTGAAAGTTCCATCACTGGTAAGTCTATGTACTATGTATCATTTATAGATGACTTCTCAAGGAATACATGGATATATTTCCTTAAGAAGAAATCTGAAGTCTTTGACAGGTTTAAAGAATTTAAGGCTCTGGTGGAAAATCAGACAGAGAAGAAGGTAAAGGTACTGAGGACAGATAATGGTGGAGAATTCTGCAGCAAGGAATTTGAAGAATTTTGTAAGAAGTGTGGTATAGCACGGCAGAAGACTACTCCATATAGACCTCAGCAA